>CM055403.1:186685597-186696511 GCA_029228625.1 Pseudolycoriella hygida | reverse complement strand
AAACAAAACTGTATCTTGGAATTCTGAAGTTCAAAGACAGCCTGACTGCGGCACTCACAAAAGTGCACCAAAGAGCACTATGCACTGCACGCAAATAAAAAATTCGAGAAAGTCCACTGCACCTTCAGCTGAACCTCTGTGATATTACGGAAAAACGTAATATTTCAAAGGTTCAGCTGAGAGTGCAGTGGAGTTCCTTGGATTTCTTCTATAAACTTCTATAAACTAAATCATTATTTACATATATATACATTTATATATATATTTATATATATTTACATATACAACTTCCAACCTTATATACAAAGATGCCAGGGACGTATAACACGTTTTATACTAAAACGTATGCAGGGGACCCGTACGAATCAGAGTAGATGTGGCAAACCGAGTAGATGTTACGAAAAGAATCGAACGTATTTAAGTAAATATTGCCTTAACTCCTAACTGTATGCAATTTTGTCCACATTAAATTGTATTGGAAATTGCCGAGAGGGCAATATTGGAGAACCCGTGCAAAGCAAAAAAGCATTTTTTTGTCTAGGGCCGAACTAGGGTCCTCGGACAAATACTTACATAGACAAAAATATTTCCCTCCATTTTCTCTACAACAACATAGTGAAAAACCATATTTTTGTCTAGGGCAGACCTTAGGACCGACCTAGGGCCATAAGCATATGCCTTGGACACATACTTCCATAGACAAAAATGTTTCCCTCAATTTGCTCTGCAACATAGCAAAAAAAGTTTTTTTTCGTTAGGGCCGACCTTAGGACAGACCTGAGGCCTACTTCAGCCCTGAGCGCAGACACCGGGTCCAAATTTGCTTTTGAATATAATTCGGTACTCGATTACCTCTCAAATGGAAAAAGAATTAACAAAATCAGTTAGGATTAATACAACTTATGTAAGCGAACACGATAGGCCCTAGTGGAAACTCAGTTTTAGGGTCCTGACTGAGTCCAAGGTTTTCTAATCAAAAAATTTTCTTCCATAAAACGGGAGACAGTCTAGACCTTTCGATAAAAAAAAATTGCAAATCGGAAGAGATTTACTCGAGTTAAGTACAAAAAACATGTAGAGCGCTAGCAGAAACTCGTTTATAGTGTCCTAGCTATATCCTAGGGCCTAATCTCAAAAAATTTTCTTCTACTAATTGTTGGGCTTTCATTGACCTGTCGATTAAAAAAACAATTATGAAAATCAGAAAATATTTACTCGAGTTATGTACGAAAAACACCTATGGCCCTAGCAGAGACTCGTTTTTAGTGCCCTAGCTAACTCCAAGGACTCAAATTTAAAAAAGTTTCTTCCATAAATTGTCGGCCATGTCTAGATCTTTCAAAAAAAAAAGTTTATGACAATCGGAATCGATGCTTCCCCCCTACTCTCCGGTCGAAATTGGGGTGGTTACAAGCGTCGTGGTAAACGCATAAGACCCCTTCTCGAAGAACTTCGTTCTTCGTACCTTTCCTCGCCTTTACCTCTCACTTCACCGTTAGATATTTTATTTTCCGAAGCGATTTTAATTCACATTTGAAAAATATTGGCTCTTCAGATGATGTCACTTGTCAAAGTACTATCAACGATCTGTGTTTTGTCACTTTTCGTTGAAAGCATTTTCTGCTGCTCAAGAGTTCCACAAGCACCGCATGGGCGTAAGACACGTGGAGATAATGGCTATCGAATAGTGATTGGAGACGAGCCGTCGGGCTATGAGCCGGGGAAAATTTACAATCGTAAAACATAAATTACTTTTACTAATCATTTTTCCTAAAATATTCCAAACGTCCACAGTGTTTCTTTTGGGATCTCGAACGCATGGAAATATTCAACAGTTTACCCATTTCACGTTGAACGCACAAGCTGCATCGACTTCGACGAAGGAGACGGCCGTCTATCGAATGGCAAGCCCGAAAAAAGTCGGACGTTTCCAACTATTTAGCGATGCACTAAGCAAATTCAACGAGGATTGCGTGAACACCGTGTCAGAGGCAGATGATTTGCCTAAGACTGAGGTTCAGGTGATGTGGGTGGCTCCAGCTGCAGGGTCAGGTTGTGTTGCCATAAGAGCAATGGTGTATGAAGAATCGAAAAAGTGGTATGCAGATGATGACAAATTAACGAAAATTATTTGTGAAAATACGGAGAAAAAAGCGGCAGCTTGTTGCGCTTGTGATGAAGCTAAGTACAGTGTAAGTGCGGCAAGACGAATGTTCTACTGAAGCCATCAGATTAAAAAAGTCATTTTCAGTTTGTTTTCGAAGGCATCTGGTCTAACGAAACACATCCACGGGACTATCCCTTTGCCGTTTGGTTGACCCACTTTTCAGATGTTATCGGAGTGACTCACGACACTAACTTTTCATTTTGGGGAGAGAATCACATCGCAACAGATGGTTTTCGATCTTTGGCCGAATGGGGTTCAGTCCGGGCATTAGAAACTGAGTTGAGAGCTAAGGGACCGAGATTGAGGACGCTAATCAAAGCAGCTGGACTGTGGTATCCAAACGTGAATCAAAACACTTCGTCGCAATTTAGAGTCGATCGAGATCATCATAAATTGTCCTTGGTCTCAATGTTCGGTCCATCGCCGGATTGGGTCGTTGGAGTCAGCGGTTTGAATTTATGTGAAGCGGATTGCACTTGGAAGGATAAACTTGACATTGACTTGTATCCTTGGGATTCTGGCACAGACAATGGCATCACTTACATGGTAAACATTTCGTTACCAAGAAATTTTCAAATTAGGGAAAAATAAATTATTTTTTTACAGTCTCCGAACTCTGAGACACAACCACGCGAACGAATGTACAGAATTACAACAATGTACCCTGAAGACCCGCGACAACCTTTCTATAATCCTAACAGCGACACAATGACGCCGTTGGCAAAATTATACATTCGACGAGAAAAAGTGTTCTCTAGAAATTGTGACGACAATTTCTTGATGACACAAGTGTTAGATGTTTCCGAGAATACAGAAGAGGGCGAAGCAAGATGTGAGTAAATACTTTTACTATATGTGCGATACCATGTTAAGGTAGTTAAAATATATTCTCGGGGCAACGTATTACTTTTTGTTGCCTTTTGCAAAGTGTTAGAGCTTAGGGGTCGTTCATAAATTACGTAACGCAAGAGGGGGGGGGGGGAGGGGTAAAAGCAAGCGTTACGGTTCGAACAAAATTTGTCAATCTTGAACAAATAAATGTTAAATGTCAATATTAGCGTTACGTAATTTATGAAGGGCCCCTTATCTATAAGAATGCTGGCTAGAGAACAAAATTCGGAAGACAACGAAAGTTCGGTCGACTAGAAAATTTTAAAGTTTCGCCCGTGAAGCAGCATTTCGCATTTTTTAAACAGGAATCGTAGCGACTGGTTCTGATGGCCCTTGTGTGGAATTTATGTTTTCTTCCAAATCCAAATTCGATTTCTCGATATTTCCCGGTAACCAGCATATTTGACCAGATTTTCCTGCCCTTATTTGAATCCTCTACTGATAGAGCGTCAATAGATGTTATTATACCAACGAACAAATCTAATTCGCTTTTATAACGTAAGTTATCCTAACATTAAAAATTACACTCGCTTCGAGCGAAATTGTGTAGCTCTTCACCTTTAAAAAAATTGATAATATTTGTTTGTTAGAAAAATTATCATTTTATTCGCAAATTTTTCTTTTTAAAAGATCTATGCAGACTTTCGCTTAAAAAATTTGACTGCATAGAACTTTCTTTCAATAGCTGTCTGTCTGTCTGTCTGTGCACGTATTTTGACAGCTGACAAAGTGAAAGTTGTCTAATTGACAGCTGTCAAAGTGACACTTTGACATGTGTCACTCTGACATGTGTCATTCTGACATTTGTTTTATCAAGAAAATTACTCTACCGCTACTTTCTTATAACATTTCAATGGTTTATATTCTGTACTTAATACAGATGGGTCGACAGTAGTAGTTTCGTTTAGTACTACTTAGATTATCCAGAATACTACCGTCTCAATTAGGGGCCATCCATAAATGACGTCCTATAGTTTTGGTCATTTCTAGACCCCCCTCCCCCACGTCCAATAGCGTTCAATTTTACTAACCCCCCCAAAAAATGATGTCCAAATCAAAGACCTCCCCCCCCAAACAAAAACAAAATATAGAAATTTTGAGTTTCACTTTGCACATATGTTTTTTCTTGTATTGTCGGACAGATACAACTTTGTTAAACTGGATTTGACATTTTGACATTTGACGTGTAATCGATGAAATAAAAACTCAAATCAGTGAAATAATTTGATCTTCATGACAGAGACATGGTAAAAATTTGAATAAATGATTTTTCGGCATTTTCTTAGCATTTTTTTTGTTGGACGTCCATAAGGTCATAAGGCCCCCCCCCCCCCTTAGTATAGGACGTCATTCATGGATGGCCCCTTATGTTGGTTATGTTCATAGCTGAGTGCGGTCCTTTTCTAAACTTTTTTGATGTATTTTGAGAACAAAACACTAGATTCAGTTTTGAAAAATTTGCTGACATTTGGAAAATATGTAAACAAGTCCCACGACCCAATATTTTCTCATCATTTTCAATTTGATTTTATTTAAAAATTTGCATCTGTTTCCGCTTTTCAGTATTTTTAGCGAACATTTCCATTATTTTCTGTTTTCTGGCCTTTCCCGTTTTCGAGTTATTTTACATTTTCTAGTCATTTCCCGATTTTTAGTAATTTCCCACATTTTAATGATTTCTCAAGTTATTGTATTTTTCAGTTATTTCCCGATTTTAAGTAATTTCCAGATTTAGGTCATTTCCCACATTTTTGCCATATTGTCATTTCCGTATTTGAAGACATTTCGTCGATTTTTGCAATTTCCAGATTTTGATGACTTTTCCAAGTTCTTGCTATTTTCCGATTTTAAATCGTTTCCTGATTTTCCGTCATTTTCACATTTTCGCTCATTTTCCGATTTTGATTCATTTCCCGACTTTCGGTCATTTCCAGATTTTCAGTCATTTCCCGATTTCTAAACATTTCCATTATTTCAGTCTCAACTAGAAAGGATTTCCTGTTGATTAGTCATTTCTTAACCAGATACCATTTCCCTTTGTTTATGCATTTTCCAACTTAAAACGATTTCCCGTTGTTTATGCATTTCATAAATGGAACACTGACCACTCGAGCACATTTCCCAAAACGGATTTCCCGGTGTCAGTTTTTTCGGTCCTTTAATTTCCTGGTATCCTAGATACCAGGAGGGATACACATAATTTCCCCTCGCCGACTTTCCCATATATAAGTATAAGTTTCCGTTTTCAAATCAATGCTGAGGCTACGTAACACGAATAAAGTGATTTTTAAAAATTGTTGTGAAACAGCAGTATAAAACGCGCTGTAATAGTTATTTACACTACAAGGGAGAGGTACAAAAGTATCTCCGAGTGGTGTATAGTATTTTATGCTACATGAACTGTAAAATGGTATCTCGGTTCGAGGTGGAGAACCTAGTTTACGACACCGAGAACTGAGATTCCATTTTATATTTCGTCTGGCATTGAATAGTTTTATGTGTCGAGCGGCTGAAAGTTCACTTGCTCTACTGGCATGGGCTGTGTGAGTCACTTATCAACATGTTTTCATCGCACATCTGTAAACATTAAACTATTGTATGATGACTCACAACAACAATTGAAGCATAAACAAAACAACACTTCTACTCCGTAACAGTCAATGAATGATAAAAGGACATTACACCGCGATGATTACCCTGTGCATAAATCGCGTTAACTCTGTTTAACGTACTAAATGAACGCATTCCGTACTTTTATTCTCTCTCGTTATACACCAACACATGCAAACGATTTGTTTGACAGAGAATGTAAACAAAAATCATGTGAAGTGTGATATCTTGTTTTGTTGTGATGTTAGAAAAGTTCAAGTGAAAAGTTATCTGTTTTGCCATTTACAGAGAAATCGTTCCAGGTTCAAGTGAAAAGTTATCTGTTTTGCCATTTACAGAGAAATCGTTCCAGATGAACATCTCCAGATGTAAAAATCATTGCGTTCTATTTTTGAATTTCGTAATTTTCTCATTTTTCTATTACAGAATAGCGAATTTCCGTCGTCACAATAAAAAAAACTTTTCGCCGCTGCTTCAATGTTTGAGCAAACGGCTACTTTTAGATGGCAGAAAGAGATATCCGAAAAGCGAATATTAACATCATGCCGTGAATTGGACGTAGCCCTTTCTAATGGTATACCCACTGGCGTTGTCACAGAATTTTGTGGTCCACCGGGTAGTGGAAAGACTCAAATTTGCCTACAGCTTTGTGTGAATGTGCAATTGCCTAGTGACTTGGACGGTATTGACGGCGAGGCAGTGTTTATTGACACGAATAGTGGATACAGTCCATACAGATTTCAAAGCATCGCCAAAGCTCAATCGAGTGTCTGCCAAAACATTTACAAAAAGAATAATTTGACGCCTCCAACGCCACTGGTCGAAAAATTCATGAAAGGCGTAAGATTGTATTTTGTTCAGGATTACGTGCAACTTTTAGCGGTTATTTTCCATCTACCAAATGTCTTAACTGAAAATCCACGAATTCGCTTGATTGTCGTAGATTCATTCTCTTTCTTATTCCGTCAAATGAAATACGAGGAAGGTGATTTTATACGAACTCGACTCCTGTGCGAGACGATTACAAATCTGCAGAAACTGGCCGATCAGTTCGGTTGTGCGGTTGTGTTAACCAATGAACTAACTACGCGAATCAATAGTTCGGACGACACAAATGCTTTCTTAGTGCCATCGTTGGGAGATTCCCACATTCATCAGGTCGGACAACTGATCACACTCGCCAGGGAACAAGTTGGATCGGATATATTCTGTGCCAATATTGACAAAACGTTGCATTCGCCTGAGATTGTTGTCAAGTTTAGAATTACCGAGAACGGAATTCAGAGTGCCTCGTCCAGTCGTTTGAGATCGCAGTAGATTTTAAGTTTGTCACTTTGTTCAATAAATTTTTTCCACAAAAGAATTCCCGCTATTCATTGAAACGATTTGGTAGGACAATAGTCGGTGCTCATGGCTTTTTGAAGACGCACTGACTTCGGAGGCATTTCTGAACATTCTGGTGCGGAGTTTGCTGTTGTTACCACTCCTGTCCCTTTTCTTTGAAATCTTCAATGAAACATCGAAGGAGTGCATTTGACATAAGCGTGCTGGGAAGGAGTAACTGAAGTGATTACAAATACGTCGTTGATAAATTTAGGTGCAAATTGAGAAAGGAGACTCCCCTCTCAGCTTCCTGCTTTTGTCCTTTTTGAACTTTAATTGAAAAAAAATGTATTCCAGCCCAGTGTGAAACCACTGAATTCACACAATGGACACCGTGTTCCGTCACATGTGGTAAAGGAATCCGCATGAGAAGCCGTGAGTATAAAAACGCCAAACTAGCTGCTGAATCGCAATGCAATCGTCAATTGGTCAACAAGGAAATGTGCGTAGCTGATGTACCAGAATGCGAGTAAGTCAACAACTTAACTTTGACCAACAGAATTAAAAGAAAATCAATTGGAAACAGAAATCAAGTCGATGAACCAGAAGAAAATTTGGTCCAAGGTGCAGCGAATGTGGACGATGCTGGGGAAGGTATTGGTGTTTGCAAAACGACAAAATGGTCCGAATGGTCACCGTGTTCAGCAACATGCGGCATCGGTATATCGATGAGAACTAGAACATTCATTGAGCATGCGGGTAGAAAGAAGTGTCCTCATGTAACTATCGGTAATTTTCATTGAGAAGAAAACAAAACTGTTACAGCCAAACAATAAAATACATTTTTTTCAGTTCAAAAGGAGAAATGTATGAAGCCTGAATGTTCATTCGAACAGATGGAAATACCAGATGAATTATGTCCGGTAACCAGTTGGAGCGAATGGAGTCCTTGCAGTAAAACCTGCGGAAATGGAGTTCGAATCAGGACAAGACTTTTATTGGCAGATTCGTCAATGTTGGAAACATGTAAAACTCGATTGGATTTGAATCAACAAGAACCTTGCGCGAATCGTCCTACATGCTTCTTCGATCCTCAAGAAGCTCGAGGTTCACAATTCTCTCAAGCAAAATTGTGTAATTTGACATTAATGAAACTTTTCTCGCAGATATTTGTGCGCAAACTCAAGATGCTGGTCCGTGTCGTGGAGCTTACAACCGATTTTCCTATGACCGGCAGAGAAAAACTTGTGTTCCATTCGTATATGGTGGCTGCCGTGGCAATCAAAACAATTTCCTCACTTCACAAGAATGCCGGGATTTGTGTGTTCATAATCAAGGTATTCTTAAAAAAAAATACTGAATGGAAACAGTGATGTGACACGGGTACCGTAGCAAAAAATATCATCGTCTACAAAAACTCTTTAAAGACGCAGTCCGTAAGTCCGCTTCCAAAATTATTGATATCGCTTGAGGTGACGCTTTCGCAAGAATTAAACTTGTAAATTAGATTGCCTTGCGTAAATTTAAATTTTTGGGTCACTCTTTACCATTAATGAGGTTTTTGAACGCGATAGCAGTCGTTTTGGATGTTTTCAGTTGCTATAACTAAAATTCTTGTGAAAATTTTTCTATTTTTTGAAAAAAGTTTACTTCAAAAAAATGTTTGAAAAAAAAATTTTTCACAACTGAGTTGTGCCCTTCGACTCCTTTGTGTCACCTTCGGCTTCGTTCGGAACACTTGTTGTCACCTTCGGCTACGTTCGGAACACTTCGTGTCACCTTCGGAACACTACGGGTCACCTTCGGAACACTTCGGGTCACCTTCGGAACACTTCGGGTCACCTTCCGAACACTTCGTGTCACCTTCGGCTACCTTGGGAACACTTCGTGGCACCTTCCGCTACCTTACAAACACTTCGTGTCACCAATTCTTCTCACTGATCCATACAACTTTGCCGATGAAACCACCCGTCTATGTATCCTAACTCAGAAGATAACATTTTTATTATTCACAAAATCCAAGATGGTACTCTGACAGCTCGTAGCAACTTTCTTGGGATTCCAGAAAATTCTCCTCACCGGTCTCTCTAACTTTTCAGAAGTACCCAACTTTCTAAGCATTTGTCATTCCGGAGCTAAAATTTAAAAACACAAAAATGCATTTTTTTGCTTATGAAAATCCAAGATGGCGCCACTTCAACACATGGCAGACATTTTCTGAAGACAAAAAAATTATGTTGACCAAACTCTATAACTTTCCGGAAGAACCCAACTCTCTAAGTATTGTCATTCCAAAGCTAAAATTCGAAAATCAAAAAAACCATAATTTATCGCTTAGGAAAATTCAAGATGGTGCCGCTTTGACAGACGACAGCCATTTTCTGAAGACCCAAAAAATTCTCTTGATCAAACTCTATAACTTTCTAGAAGACGCCAACTCTAATTATTATCATTACAGACCTAAAATTCGAGAACTCCGAGCATGACCTTAAAAAACCTCAAAATTGACCACTTTTCCAGATGTCACGACTTTTCCAGAATTTTCTCGGAAAAGCGGCATATCGAATTTTTCATTTGGGGCCAAGACTAAGGTTCCCTGAAAATTTCATGAAGATCGCCTTAGTTTTCGAGATGGAAAATTATTAAGAGACAGATAGATAGATAGATAGAAACCGATAAATCAGGAAAAAAGTTTTAGAAATGATGAGAAATGTATAAAAATGAAAAACGTATGGAGAAGGGTCATCTTGTAGCCTCGATATATCAGCTCATTTCCAACCGATTTTGATGAGTAAGGGCTCGTTCAAACGGGGATTCGATGTTGTGTTTTTAAGAATAATTTAGAGAGGGAAAAACTCGCATATAAATGGTGACATGACCCAAAGGCTTATCACAAAAAAAAGGCAGAGTGTGACGCAGTCCGTGATTCTGCTTACAAAATTAATGATATGGCTTGAGGTGACGCTATCGCTGATAATACGCAGAAGTTTGTTTGAATGGAATCTTGTGTTCAAAGTTTTAATTTCCTGAAAAATTACAGCGCTGTTTTCAAAACAAAATTACGTTGTGTTAAAAAAATTGCGTCACAAATGCCGGACCCAACGACGAAATAATTTTTCTGTACCTTCAGGTACAAAAAATTGTCTGCAAAAAAAATTTCCTCCGCAAAAAAAAATTTTCTCCAAAAAGTTTTTCTCCGAAAAAATTTTTCCTCCAAAAAATTTTCTCCAAAAAAATTGTCTGACAACAAATATTTCCTTCCGACAAAAGTTTTTCGAAAAAAAATTTTCTAACGAAAAAAATTTTTCTCCAAAAAAATTTTTCTCCGAAAAAAATTTTTCTCCAAAAAAATTTTTCTTCGAAAAAATTTTACACATGCGCTATTTTAAAAATGCACATTCTTTCATTTCAAACATTAAGCATGTTTGATGAAATTCACATACAAAACCTGTTCTGTAAACAATGAAAGTGGCTATTCTGTAAAAAGTGCAGTTTTTAATTATCGCATGTGTACCCCAAAAAAAATTTTTTACAAAAAAAATTTTCTCCATAAAATTTTCTTTCCAAAAAAAATTAATCTCCAACACCTTCGACTACCATCGGAACACTTCGTACCACCTTCCTCTACCTTCCTGATACTTCTTATCACCTTCCTCTACCTTCCGAATACTTTGTGTCACCTTCGGAACACTTCGTGTCACCTTCGGCTGCCTTCGGAACACTTCGTGTCACCTTCGGAACACTTCGCGTCACCTTCGGCTGACTTCGGAAAACTTCGTGTCACTCTCGGCTGCCTTCAGAACACTTCGTGTCACCAATTCTTCTCAGTGATTTATATAACTTTCCTGAAGAAACCAACTATCTAGGTATTCTTATTCAGAATTTAGCAAAAAATCCAAGATGGTGTCACTTTGACTAGCAGC
>CM055403.1:186613459-186685484 GCA_029228625.1 Pseudolycoriella hygida | reverse complement strand
AAAAATTCTCCTGATGAAACTCTATAACTTTCTAGAGGAAATCGTCTCTCTAAGTAGTGTCATTACGGAGCTAAAATTCGAAAACCGGAAAAGCATAAACGAAAATCCAAGAAGGCGCCGCTATGACAGCTGGCGGTTATTTTCTTAAGATACAAAAAAATCTCCTGATGAAACTCTATAACTGTCTAGAAGAAACCAACTCTGCAAGTGTTATCATTCCGGAGCTAAAATTCGAAAACCCAAAGAAGCATAATTTATACCTAACAAAAATCCAAGATGGCGTCACTTTGGCAGATTTCTGAAAATCCCAAAAAATTCTGCTGATCAAACTCTATAACTTTCCCGAAGAAACCAACTCTGAAGCTATTGTCACTTCGGAGCTAAAATTCGAAAACTCCGAGCTTTACCTAAAAAACCCTCAAAATTGACCGCTTTTCCACATGCAACGGCTTTTCCAGGATTTTCCCGGAAAAGCGGCATATGAAATTTTTCATTTGGGGCCGAGACTGACGTTCCCTGAAAATTTTAAGGAAATCGCTCGGGCGGTTCTCGAGAAAAAAAAGTAGATAGATACATACATACATACGTAGAGGCATAGATAGATCATAGATAGCATGATGTATGGAGTGTTTTGGGTTTGGTTTTTTTTTTTTTTCGTGTGTGGGGACTGCCTCACGCCCTGCGCTACCGCTCCGGGCATGATTTTGCTAGAATAAAAGATATGCTTCGTGCGACAGAAAAAAAACATTACCCCCGAACAGGTCGCTGACAGTTTTATCCTCAGAGAAAAATCCCTAAAAAATGTCACGTCACTCCAGCATTAATTACAGTTTTTTATGAATTTTGTCTGAAAAAATTTTTATGAAAAATTTCTTACCAAAAGCTGAAACATCAACAAATCAACCGGAAATTCCTCTTTTGAAAAGAGGAAACGCTTCATCCGACGTTGTTGATTGCGTTGTCACTGAATGGACGGACTGGTCACCATGCTCAGTGCCATGTGGTGCAGGAACAACCGAAAAGACTCGTCGCATCGTTACGGAAGCTAGAAATGGTGGCGTTGCCTGTCCCAGAAGATTATCTAAACGAAAGCGATGCTTCCAGCAATGTTAATATCATTATTCGTAGTCAATTAACGCAATAAAATAAAACCAATTTCACTTGAAAATGATTCTTGGTTTTTGTATTTCGATGCCCTAAAACATTGCCATCTCTTTTGCACAATTCTGAGAAACATAAAAGAATTCGCGCCTTCTCAACGCTACTTCTTTCATTAGAATTAGAAACACACAAAAACTCGCTAATAGAAATCCCATTTTTTACGATATTTCCGTGAGCTGTGCGAATATTTTAATTCGTTAGAAACAGTCCACAAAACACGCATGACATTTTTTGTATAATTTTGAATGAACCTTTTTTCCATACACTCGGAAGTCGATGGCAACGAATTCTGGAAGAAGTTCAAGTTCATGTCGAGGTAACGCAACTCCTCCTAGAACGCTAATGTACTTTATGGACGACCCCACACACATTGTAATATTATTAACCACAGTTTACGTCTAGAATAAAATGAATTTTGTTTTGAAATAATTTTGTTGTAGACGCACGATGTATGGCAAAAGGACCTTGACTGTTTGTAGCTCGTAGAGTTGAGAGTCTAATTCAGTGGCGGTGATGTAATTGGTGAAATAAGTCGAAATTATGTTTCGCGTTATCATAACATTTGCGATATGTTGGTCCAGTGTATTCGCTGAGAAAAACTTTTGGAATAACGAGATATGCACAACTGACAGAGATTGTAGCGGTCTAAGAACATGCGACACTACGTTTGGTTGTACTCTGTAACAACAATGTGTTTTGCGTCTTGAATTTTGTTTGTGATTGCGTTTTTCGCTTTAGTTCACCCGGGAAAGTGGGCCTTGTGATGATAGGCGTTTTCGGCGGATTGTTCTTACTTTGCCTTGCCTTTATTTGGCTTTGTCGGCAGTAATAATTGGAACTTTTGACATCGTTATCAAAATCACTTTACACATTTTCTCTTCACAGCAACTTGCAAAGAAATTATCAACATCGACCTCAGACAGTAATCACAACAACACCATCATGGAACCATCAGCAAATGCCAACAACAGTCTATCCACATAATCCATACTCAAATCAATTCTATGCGAATTCCATCAATCCACCAATGACGGGTCCCACAATGGCTCCATACAGTCAATACCCTCCGATGGGTAGTCATCCCATAAATACTGTGATGGGTAATTCAGTGAATATGCAGACGGCTCCTTACCCACCAGTTGGAATGGGGTTTGTTGTCACTGACAAGTAACATAGCCAACTCTCTATTTTAAGACAACAAATATAAATTAACTAAATGTTGTCAGCTGTACTGCATGGCTATGAAAACATTTCTCTTAATTGCTATTTATTATATTTGAAACGTTCCAAGAAGGAGTCTGTCAATTTTCCGAGAATCACAGATGGAAGAAGATTGATATACACGAACAAATTGTTACAAATTTTGAATTCTTTAAAATATAATCTGAAATTCGTTGGAAAAATGTTTACTGTGAATGAGCTTTTAGAAGTTAAGTGGAGTTACAAATGACAATGTAGGATCCAATTTTTTTGGCTCGTGCATGTAGGTGTAAAATGTTCACTGACTTTAGAAAAAATTTTCTATTTTACCATATTTTCCGAAATTTTTAACTTTCTGGAAGAAAATGTTTCCTTTGTTCTGTTGAGATTCGCTCGAATGATATCGCGAAAACTTCGACCAACTCGTATACATTGCATTTTTTATTTTGACAAACGAGTGCTCATTCGATTCTTCATTCACTTCTAGGGGACACGTATTTTTTCTTTATTTTTATTTTCAAAAATGTCGGGTTTTTGGAGCTCAAGGAAGGAGTCTACGAGAAGTGCCTGAAACGGCTTTTTTGATGTAAGTCGATGAAGAAATGAGCTAAAGTATTAGTTGTTGGTAGGATTGTAGTACCAAGTAAGACAGTCATTTTGAATACCTTAAACCGTCCCTACTTCTCCTCTGTGGGGAGTAGTCCGTCAAAAATGGGTCAGACTTTGAGTGGCTTTATCTCAGTGCAACAGCCGTGTTCTGAAAAACTGCTGCAATGGGACGAAAGAGGACCATTTCTACTACCATTCCCAGCAAAGACTTCCTTTGATATTTTTTTTGCAGGAAGAGAGTACTGTTTTTGTGAAAGTCCATTACTACCAATAAGAAGAAATAAACTCAATATCAACTAAGGTTCACTGCATGAATGTGTGTACTATCCACAAATAGAAAACAATAGAGAGATGTTTGTGTACAATGTACACTGTACATGTATGGATTATTTATAGAGGGGGTGGACTTCGACGTTTATAACCAGTCGAATTTCGACTCGGGAGTTGGTTACTTTTTCGTTTCAGGGTCTAAATAAGAGAGAAATGCAAAAAAAATGTTATTCGTCCGTCCGTCTTTCTGTCAACACGCTAACTCGAGTAAAACCCAATCGACTTTCAAAAACTTGTTTTTCCTATGAAGAGGTAATCTGGTCAACTGGTCAAGGGCCGCCGAGCTAGGTCCGCCTAAGCTATTTTTTGTAAAAAATTAGGGTAAATTTTTCCCGATTTTCGTAATTTTTTTTTTTCAAAAATTCTAGGAATGCACGAAAATTTGTCGAAGAAAATTTTGAGACTTTGGAGTCTCTACTAGGGCTCAACGTGTTTTTCCTACATAAATCGGGTAAATCTTATCCGATTTTCAAAATATTTTTAGACCCGTACGAAGTACGTAGGTCTGATGCGTTTACTACCACGTTTGTTACATTGCGAATTCGAACCCGGGAGTAAGGGGAAAACTTTTTTTGTTGCCTCCAGATGACAAATCAGCGAAAAAAACAATGTCCGTCTGTCTGCCTGTCTGTCTGACGGTCTGTCTGTCGGTCTGTCTGTCTGTCTGTCCGTCAGCACGATAACTTGAGTAAATCTTGACCGATTTTCAAAAACTTTTTTTTTCCTGAAAGATCTCGGCACGGCCGACAGTTTATAGAAGAATTTTTGCCTGTGCTTAGGGCTCAAGTGGGCCTCATGTCGGTCCTAAGGTCGGCCCTAACATAAAAAAATGTTTTTTGCTATGTTGCAGAGCAAATTGAGGGAAACATTTTAGTCTATGGAAGTATGTATCCGAGGCCTGTACTTATGGCACTGGGTCGGTCCTAAGGTCGGCCCTAAACAAAAAAATGTTTTTTGCTATGTTGTAGAAAAAATTGAGGCGAACTTTTTTGTCTATTTGGAGATCAATTTTGTGCTTTCGGGAGGGTTCTTTTACACGGACGGGTTTTTCAATATTGCCCTACGGGCAATTTCCAATACAGTCTAATGTGAACGCAATATTTACTTAAATACGTTCCAGTCTTTTCGTAACATCAACTCTGTTTGCCGCAACCTTCTATGTTTTTTCTAAACGATACTCAAAAAATTGATAACAGTATTGAATCTGGACAAAATTGGTTGAAAACTTTCGAAGCTACGGTCAGAAGTGGTCAGAAACGTAGTTTTTTGAAGGTCAGTAAAACAGTTTTGAATTGTATCCCTGAGAAATTGCGAAATTAGCACGGAAATGCCCTTCGATGTTTTGAATGAAAGATATGGACTTCCAGAAATCGCGAAAAACGAATTAGTGAAAATTGGTTGAGTGATCCGGGTTGTGTAGTGTCCTTAGTGTAGCTCCAACTCACTATACTACACTACACGACATTTGGCAGTTTTTCGTGGATATTCCTCTAGTGATGAGATTTTGTGTGCATTGTTGTAAAGGAAAAAAGAGCCATGAAAGTATGGGTCCGATGCTTCTCCTTCGGACCTAATAGGTTGTACTTAGGTCAGCTACAGCTCATAAAATTTCTCTTCTATGTTGTGGGTAGAGCCGTGCGCCGGTCAAAAAAAAAAAAATCGGCGACGTCACTGGTGCGATTTTTGTAGATGTTCCGGCTGATAAAGTTGGACCGAAAAAAAACGTCGCTTAACAGAAAAATAGTACTTTCAGGCTCATTTGAAAGACCTTACAATACTTGACTTAGGGAAAAATTGCTTGAAAAAAAGACAAAGTGCAAGAAAGTTTAATAAAACGGTGGAAGACCAGGGACCCATACATCTGTTTCTGAATCAGTTTCCTAAAAAACTGCGTGAAAAGCAGAGCCTTTGTTATAAATGAAGTAACTGTAAAGTTTTCACTCGTTTGCAAACAAAAAATTTAATTTTTACGTTGTTTCTGTAAAATGATTCAGATTTTAATGGAACTTGAGAAGATGTTGAAAAGACTGAATAGTTTAGCAGAAACAATCAAAAAAACATTTTTTTTGTTTTCAAACGACTTGTTGCCAATAAGTTACTTCATTATTAACAAAAATTCTAATTTTCCCGCCTCTTTTTTCAAGCATTTTTTCTTAAGTCAAGTATTGTAACGAGCCATGAGCTTGAACGAATTTATTAACGTTTTTCTGTAAAGCGAATATTTCAGAGAAAATGGACACCCGTGAAACTTTTCATCAAAGGTTTTGATTTATTTCACTCAGATTAATGTAAAATTTAGAAGTAATTTCTTCTTCAGCCTATAAAGTTTGTATGTAAACAATATTCATGTATGAAAAATTTTGTCTCAAAAATCAGCATTTTCAGGAACATATTTCTCGGAGAATCGTAAGTCTCGTGAAATTATTTCACTGAGTATTTCCTAACGAATTTAATTGAGCGTGTCTTTAGAAATTGACGACATTTTTCATTTTGTTTCGGGTTTATAGCTTCTGCAATTGCAATACTCTAAAATTGCAGGAGTTTTAAATCTTATAAAGTATAGAAACACCACATGCATGTGAGAAATCCATAATTCTAATCGAGTCATCTATCTAAACTAAATCAATTTAGTAAAAATCATAGAAACCTCTTACTTGTGACAGTTGAACAATTCAGTTAAATAAATAGAATTCACTTTGTAACGTCTTACATTTTCCTAAGCTGTAACTGCGAAAACTCACAGGTTATAGTGCCCAGCAATTAAATCGAAATGGATGAAAATCGAACAAGTTTTAAAATTCCATTATTCGATGGAACGAATTTTAGCCATTGGAAGTATCGTGTTGGAGTTTTACTCGATGAAAAAGACTTGAAGAATTTTATCCAGGAAAAGTTGGAGGACATTGTCGCAAAAACCAATGATGAGGCTAAGAAAACCGAAATCCGAAAGAACGAAAAGAAATGTATTTCAATCTTAGTCCAGACGATACACGACGTCCAACTGGAAAATGTTAAGGATAAGACAACGGCCAAGGAAATGTTCGATGCATTGGAAAGTATGTACGAACGGAAAAGCATTGCGAGTCAGTTATTGTTGAGAAAGCAAATTCTAAAAATGAAGTACAACGAAAATGAAGATATTATCAATCATTTGCTCAATTTCGATACGAAGATACGTCAGTTAAAGTCGACTGGAACGAAATTGGAAGAACTGGATGTGGTCGTGCATCTACTCATAACATTGCCCAAGAGTTACGACAATTTGGTCACAGCGCTGGAGACGATGGACCAGAAGAATTTGAGTTTGGAATTCGTGAAGAGCAGACTTATGGAAGAATAAAACAAACGCAAAGGACTTGGTGGTGGTTCCACAAGTAAGTCAACCGATGGGCACAATGCTATGCAGGCAAAGAGTAGTAGTGTTATATGCTACAAGTGTGGTAAAGTCGGTCACATAAAAGCGAATTGTCGATCGAAGAAAGTTCAGAAAAATTATTCGGGAAAATCGGATGAGAAACAGAAAAATCAATCGAACACGAAATATTATTATGTGCGTTCGAAGATATTGGAGATGAGATCGAAAAGGACAATACCGAAAAGGCGTTACTGAACGTAACAGTGAGCAATTATGAACATCTCGGATTGTCATGTGCCGAAGATTCGTCGAGATTGGAAATGGTTTTGGATTCGGGAGCAACTGAGCATATGGTTAATAATGAAGAATTCTTTGAGAACCTGGAGGACATTCAAAACATAAACATTTCCATTGCGAAGAAGAATGAAAAACTTATTGCGAAACAACAAGGGAACATTGCCATCAAAACGTTCAATGATGGAAAGACGAATCCGAAGACTCTGCAGAACGTATTGTACGTAAAAGATCTGAAGTGTAACCTTTTGTCGATTCGCAGTTTGACAAAAAAAGGCTATCAAGTGCTGTTCGATGGTGATTTCGCACACATTACGAAGGATGGTGAAACATTGTTTGTTGCCGAAGTAAAAGGAAATCTGTATCGAGTCATTTTCTACGTGGAACGAAGCGTTTTCGCCGGCATCACGGACGAAACGGAATGGAACAATACTGCACAAAATTTATGGCATTTCCGTTTGGGCCATTTAAATGCATCCGATTTGAAGAAAATGGCAACACAAGGGATGGTTGATGGCATGAAGTCGATGGTTGTCGGTGAAGAAAACAAACTGTGCGAGTCGTGTGTTATGAGCAAGCAAACGAGATTACCATTTCCAAAGAAGAACCAAACCAGATCATCCCGGGTATTGGAATTGATTCATACTGATGTGTCGGAGGTGTCGGAAATGTCGTACGATGGCATGAAATATTTTGTAACATTTATTGATGATTACACGAGAGCATCAATGGTTTATTGTATGCGGCAGAAGAGTGAAACGTTGGAAAAATTCAAAACATTCTCCGCAATGGCAGAAGCGTTGCATTGTTGCAAGATCAAGAAAATATGTTACAAAATTGCGAGATTGAGATGCGACAACGGCGGTGAGTATGTTTCAAACGAATTTAAAGATTTTTGCAGAACTAAAGGAATTCAAATGGAGTACACCGTCGCATACAATCCCGAGATGAATGGGGTTGCGGAACGTTTGAATCGCACTCTGAAAGAAAAAGCTTTGGCTATGTTATTGGCAAGTGGAATCGAACGAAAATATTGGACGGAAGCTGTTTCGACTGCGAATTACATACGAAACCGTTGTCCGACCAGTGCATTTGGAAAACAATTTTCGACGAAAACGCCAGCAGAATTATGGTATGGAGGGAAGCCGAACATTTCAAATTTACGTGTATTTGGTACAGTTTGCTACAATCACATACCAGCTGAGAAGCGAAAAAAGATGGAAGAAAAATCGTCGAAGTGCATCATGTTTGGGTACGCAGCAAACAATTCGTATCGACTATGGAATATCGAAGAGCGGAAAGTGGTCATTGGACGGAATGTGATTTTTGATGAAAAGTCAATTTTGAATCGATCGAAAGTTGCAGAGATTACGTTTTCGGACAAGGATTCCGAGCCAGAGAGTTTTGATGACGCAAATATCAGAACGGAACGAGACAATTCGATTGACGATGGACGTATCCGGCGGAGTGAGAGAAATCGTCGGCCACCGAATCGATATGGGTTTGACGACGCACAAATCGCTTTATCAGCTCAACAGTACGTCGACGATGATCCGATATCAATCAACGATGCAAAACGGCGCGACGATTGGCCAGAATGGAAAGCTGCAATGGAGAGCGAATACAATTCTTTGATCAAAAATGGAACATGGTCGTTGTGTGACTTACCAAGTGAACGAAAACCGATTTCCAGCAAATGGGTGTTCAAATTAAAATGCAAGGCAAATGGGGATATCGACAAGTACAAGGCTCGTCTGGTTGCTAGAGGTTTCAGTCAGAAAGCCGGTTTTGATTACACTGAAACATATTCGCCAGTGGCCAAGCTCACAACGTTACGAATTCTCATTTCCGTTGCTAATCATTTTGGTATGCACATGGAGCATATGGATGTTAAGAATGCATTTCTAAATGGAGACTTGAATGAGGAAATTTACATGCAACAACCGGAAGGTTTTGAGGAAGGTAACAAAGTTTGCAAATTACAAAAAGCACTTTATGGTTTGAAACAGGCGTCGAGAATGTGGAACATTAAATTGTTCGAATTGGGTTCACACGCAGTCAGTTGGACAAATGTCTTTATGTGAAAGGCGGTGGTTGCGAAGCTTCTATCATTTTGCTGTTCGTCGACGATTTGTTAATTCTGTCGAAATGCATAAAGAAAATCCGAACGATCAAGGCTTTGCTACAGAAAGAGTTTGCGATGACAGACCTGGGAAATGCAAAATCGTTTCTGGGGATTCATATTCAACGAAATATGGAAAATCGTTCAATCAGCTTGGATCAACAACATTACCTGAAGAAAGTCCTACGTAAATTTGAAATGGACAAATCAAAACCGGTTGCTACGCCAATGGAAAGCCGTTTGCAATTGGAGAAGGGCGATACCGAAATATGTTCAAGTGAGCCGTATCGAGAGTTGATTGGATGCTTGACCTACGCGGCTATATCAACGAGGCCAGACTTGTGTGCTGCTACCAATTATTTCAGCCGATTTCAAAGCTGTTACGATGATAGTCATTACAGTCACGCAAAACGTATACTTCGATACATTCAGGGATCAACTACAATAAAATTGGAATATCGTTGGCACATGGATGCTAAACCGTTGGTTGGATATGTCGATTCCGATTGGGCAAGTGATCATACTGATCGAAAGTCAACGTCTGGATACGTATTCAAAGTATTCGGGAACACGGTTAGCTGGACATCAAGGAAACAATTGACAGTTGCACTGTCATCCACCGAAGCCGAATACATGGCGTTAGCGGAAGCGATTTGTGAGGAGAAATGGATTCGGGGCGTGTTAAAAGAACTTGGAATCGAAAGTGACTTACCAACAAAAATCTATGAGGACAATCAGTCCTGTATTACTATTGCTGAGTCATCACACGAAAACAAACGAATGAAGCACATCGATGTAAAGTTCAATTTTATTCGGGACGTCATTTCAAATTGTGAGGTCCAATTAGAGTATATACCAACAACTGATCAAATAGCAGACATCATGACGAAAGGGCTGGGTCGAGTATTATTTGAGAAACATCGAGCAAATATGGATTTATTATAATTTTATTCTCCATTTGTATGTTGATAAAATTAAGGGGAGGTGTGAGAAATCCATAATTCTAATCGAGTCATCTATCTAAACTAAATCAATTTAGTAAAAATCATAGAAACCTCTTACTTGTGACAGTTGAACAATTCAGTTAAATAAATAGAATTCACTTTGTAACGTCTTACATTTTCCTAAGCTGTAACTGCGAAAACTCACAGTGCATTGTGACTGTTTTCGGTCAATATTTATCTTTTTACTTCAATATATCAACTATAAAAATTCCAATGTATTTTTACCGCGCCGACAAAAATCTTCGGCGGCGGCGGCGTGTCAATTTTTTAACATTCGGCGGCGGCGCAAATCGGCGCACGTTTAAAAATTCTTCGGCGGTGGTAACGGCGCGCTTCTTTGATATTTTTTCGGCGGCATTTGCGCCGGCGCAAATGTCTAGTTGTTGAGTAAATTGAGGGAAACTCCCCCCCCCCTCCAAGGTGTAACGTAACAAAATTTGAAAACCAAAAAGCCTACTTTTTATCAAAATAAAGTTTATTGCTACATTGAAACAATTACCGTCAAAATCGTTCTTGATATCGACATCGTTTTCAATATCGAGTAACTCTTCACTAATCCACTCGCAGAAGTACTCGTCTTCATTAGCATTGCCACTTGAAGCTAAAATAGCCAGTAACTCATTGGCACGCCTAGCTGCCACTCGCACCGTACCGATTTTCTTTACGTTGACCTTCGGAACCTTATCGCTTTTGTAAACTTTCAAATGTTCCTTCAAGAGGACTTGTGACGTCACATTCATTCCACATACTCTGCATGTCCGTACGGTAACGAAACTTTTCTGCGATGGACAAAATAAATCGTACGGCAGCTTAACGTGTGAAGTCCGCGGGCAAAAAAGGTCTAATGTCGTCTTGATGACTGAAAGATTTTTCATTCGAGTCCCCTAATTACAGGCCTTTTTCAGTTTGCTTCAAAAATATTGGAGGTGGCATGAATCTATCAGTAACGATGTTCAAAGACGAGCTTCTGAAGACTTGACAACAGCTGACGTCTAAGCATTTCACTATTTGCAACATGAACTGACATCGTCGATTATAGTTCAGGAACCAAGCACCAAAAACGTTTCTTGTGTAATACGTAAGCTACAAAGAACCGCAATTTGTTGAAAATTGTGAAGCAAAATTGAGTGTTACGTAACACTCCCCCACCCCCCGTAATGCTGTTTAACATTTCGCTGGACCAGTCCTCCCCTGGTAGAACGTTACGTAATATATGGACAGCCCCTAAGTAATGATCTAGCCTCTAACTCACCAACTCTAACTCATCATTTTCGAAGGGATGCAAAGTATCTCCTGCCATAAAAATTGCCAAAATTATTAAACATAAAAATTTATTCAATTTTTTCATAGACTTTTATGCTGAAATCATCTAATAGATATACTGTACAATAAAAAAGATAAAATATTTTTTTGTTTGTTTGTTTTGTTTAAATTTACAATCAGTCTTCTCTGAGCACAATATAAATTCGTTTTAACGACGACAACAATTTCTCTATCTAAAAATAAAATATATTTTGTTCTTACAGCAGGTAAATCTTACTTATTATTGCATCCTTTTCGTTTTTCCTTTTTTTTTTCATGTCCCTTTTAATTTTCGTGCTCATTAAGTCTACATTTTCATAACATTGTGTGCTTCCAATAAGTCGTTAAGTCATTCACTAAATCAAAACTTAAATTTAATAGTAACATGTTGTGTGTTTGTGTTCAACCATTTCAACAGAATGCCTCAAATTACTTTGAAAATCCTCCTAAATCAAATAAATTACAGCTGTGAGGTTTTCAAAATGCGCCATAGGCGACTGAGGTACTCGCACTGGTCAAAACAGATCAATTCTGTACTATGTTTCTTACATGCTATCTGGTGGTTGACGTTACTTCATGCGTGCATGAAGTCTTTTCATCCGATTGACAACTGTTATCGTTTACATTTTATCACAAGGCTCAGACAGACAGTGTTTTTAACTTTAAACGGAAAAACAAGTGTAAGTTCTTCACAGAAGATTTTCTAGATGTCTCGCCGTCGGACACAAACACATCGGAAAAAGGTTTGGATTAGAATTATAAATACTATGAATAGCATCGAGGAGTTGGCACTGGTGATGGAGGTGGTGGTAGCGGCGAAAAATATGTTGAACTTCGCGAACTTGGACTGGGCGGACAACTTTCCGGTAATATACCGATATCACTGTGATAATGCGAACCAGGCGTTGGTGGCGGCGGATACGGTTCACGTTCGTAACGATAACGACTTTTGCCATTACTTTTCGTCGTGTAATTTGAATCGCTCTCGTCGTACACGTCCGTCAGATCGGATGTGCATGGTGTCGGTGGTGGCGGTTGATTGATTACTTTGTAATGACGGTACGGTCGATAGCTGTTGCATCTTGTTGATGTAGCTGTTGTCGCCGGGCTAGGTGGTGGATTCAACGGGTAACCTATCAGACTGCTATTATTTGTTGTGGAACTGGATGCACCGGTGATATGATTTCGATCGTAGCTGTTGGCACTTGTCCGACTGTTTAATGTGGACATACGAACGGCATCCGCGACTGATGCAATTTTTGAAACTCTAACATTTTTATGAAGGTTCGGTGACAGTGGATCAGCTGATTGATCGTCTTTCGGTTCGTTGGCATTGTTTGACAACTTCGATCGACAGACGTTCAGTCTAGTGTTCAATACGTATACAATAGAAAAGATTACTATCATCAGCACAACGCTGACGATTATAAAAATCTCCTTCTCAGATGTCGCAGGTATGCGGCGGTTGGTTGCAATGTTACAATTTTCGGGTAATTCATCGGCGCCATCTGCACATTGTTCCCAGCCGTCGCACAAGTACGACTGTGATATGCACACTTTGTTGATGGGACATTGAAAATCTTCGATGCTGGCACAACAATCGGCTTCGTCGAAACCGTCGGCACAATTCGTTGTTCCATCGCATACCAAATTCTTGTCGATGCATTCACCCGATTGGCATTTAAACTGCTCCGGTCGACACTTCGGGCATCCGATTTCATCGGATTTGTCGGGACAATCATTTTGTCCATCACATCGCCATGACACCGGAATGCAATCTTTATTGTCGGGCAATGCACACGTAAAGTGATCCGGGCCACAAAGTGGCAATGCGCCACAATTCACTTTGTCAACTAACATCAAACCTGGTGGACACGAACAAATGTCCGTCGTTTTGCCATTGTTTGATGCGACGCAAAAATGAGAGCATTTTGATTTATACTTGGAACACGTGTGGTTTTTCAATGCCATTGCGTTCGGTGTCCACACAGCGACAATGTCTGTGATATTTCGCAATCGTTGAATTTCCGGCTTTCTACCGTCTCCACTTATGGCTATGCGCTCAACTCCCGTTTTTTCAGTTTTCTCATCCAGCCAATATATGTAACCTTGCAGTGCCGCTATGGAAATTACTTGGCTGATGTCAGTAGTGACCAGAATTTTTCTAAAATCAAAATTCAAATGTTAATGTCGGTATGGAAGTGTCGACTTGTCTTACTTATTTTGGCCGTCAGTTTTCATCATTTCAATGACCTTGCCATGTGCAAAGAACACCAAATCCTGTTGGAGATCCACGGTCATAGCTGTTACCCCGTCCAACTTTTCAGCCAATGTAATTCTCTCTGCTCCGTCGATTCTCGCCCGGAAAACGGCTTGTTTGCTACCCACGTCTGTCCAAAATATCAAACGTTTCATTGGGTGCACAGCTACACTTCGGGGTTTTTCGGAATCACCGATTTCCACACGTCCAATCGGGTCGCCGATTAAACTACAAATAGTGAATTAGGTTCGACGTTGGGAGATCTAACGCCAAAATTTACCTCGTAACATTGATGCTGTTCATGTGAGAGCAAGACCAAAATAGCGATCGGCCAACGAAATCAACAGAAATGTCAAATGGCTGAGAATAGCCAATATTGGCAGGTACAATTATCTCACTAGCACGAGTACCGTTGTCTGGTGATTTCCTTATGCTGTGTCCTTTACCTCCTTCGATCTGGAGTAAAAAAAAAAATTAATTTAAAAAAAGACGAGTGGGTGAACCATAAGTGGCGTTAGTTGTTCACTTACCCAATAGAAATATTGATCGATTGGATCGAACTCTACGGCTCGAATATTTCTCCCAGTCAGCGAGTACGGAGCATCAGGAGCGTCTGTTGTATTTGGCATCAATCTACCGAACGAGTTTTTCTGACTAAAAATGAGATAATTTTTTGGCGCAATACATGAGGAGCCATCTTTTCCTAGGATAAAATGTGTTGGACATGCACAAGTCATGCCGCCACGTTTTGCTGGCAACGCCAAGCAAAGGTGGGAGCATCCTCCATTGCTGTTGCTACATAAATTGTCGCCAGTTTGTCGATCCGCATGGAAAATGAGCAACGAACTGGTGTAGGCCAAGTCACTGTGAATCAAGGTTCGATTGTCGCCGGCAATTTTGTTTACGCGTTCAATATCACCGGTACTCCAGTCGCTCCAATAGACATAGTTCTTATACAACGTAACAGCGTACGGTTCCTCTTTATCATTTCGCACCAAAACTTGACGATTTTTACCATCCCAATCAGCTGATTCTATCGCTTTCGGATGACTTTGCGATGCCCAGTACAATTTCCTTGTTTCCGGATCTTGTGTCAATCCAGATGGATGGTTTGCCGGAGAAATGACAGTCATCACTTCAGTTCCATCTAAAGCAGCTCGTCGAATGGAGTTCGTAGGCCACTCAGACCAATACATGTAACCCTTTCTCGGTTCCAAGACCAAACATTTCGGTTCGTCGATGCCTTTGAAGATCAGAACTTTTCGACTGCTTCCATCCAGCCTTGCGACTTCAATTCTACGAGTTTCGGAATCGGTCCAATAAATATTGTGCCCCAGCCAATCTACGGCTATGCCTGCGAAATAGAATCATTTTGTGAGGCGTCAGAAGCATGTACCAAAAATGGAAACTCACCTTCCGGTCGAATCAAACCAGAATCAACAATCTTCTGAACGTCAGAGCCATTTATAAAAGCGCGTGAAATCGATCGAGACTTGAGATCCGTAAAATAGATGCGTCGATCTTTCACATCAACATCCAATTGTCGCTGCGCGTCTTTGAGATCTTTGAACGGTATCTTGTAATCGTTGCGATTCCCTTCATTGAATTCAATCGAAATCTTTCCGATGCTATCCAATTTCGAGAAAATTAAAAACGCATCCGGCACGAAGCACGTCTTTCGATCTTTTGCCAATTCGTAATAAATGGGACACGTGCAAACGTAATCCGTGGGTCTATTTAGGCATAAATGCGAACAATCTCCATTGCGTATTGCACATGGATTATTCCCTTGCACTTCCTTCGTTCTGGTCACCTTCAGTCCCATTAAATCAGGAAATTGATCGACTACTACAATTCGATCGCTGCCGGTAATTTTGTTTGCACGATCGATAGATCTTCGCTGCCAATCCGTCCAGTAAATGTAGTCGTCCAACAAACTTAATCCGAAAACGTGCGGCAAATTGTTGTTCAATAAAACCCGACGTTCCGATCCATCCATGTTAGCCACTTCAATTTTGTCCGTTTTAGCGTCGCACCAATAAATCTTTTTCGCCTCCACATCAACTGCAATGCCGTTCGGCCACCCCAATCCATCAGAAACTAGTACAATTCTGTCGGAACCGTCCATTGAAGCACGTTCCACTTTAGGGTTTTTTGCATTCCAGTCTGACCAAAACATCCAGCCCAGTAATGGGGCTAATGCAATAGCTCTCGGTTCATCTAAAAATTCATTTATAACGGACTGGAAATGGAAAAAGGATGCATTAGACCTTTGTGCTCTATTAGCGCAACAAATGTTATTATAAGTAAACGTCATCTAAATCATGCTAGAAGCGTGACGCTCTCCAAGGGAAACATTGAGACAAGGAACCAATACAGGCGAACTTTTGAGTTTTTCCCCTTCAAATTCTTTTAAGAAATAAGTCACAGCGGCTTTCAAACGAGCCCAGACCCCCAGACCCATCAAAATCAGTTGGAAATCGGCTGAGATATGGCATTTTAAAGCTTACGAATTGGTGATCGTACAAAATCCGGAATCACAAAGTCAGGAAGCCTCAAAATATGGATCAGAGGCCTCTCCTAAGCGCTCTTTTGTTACGATTTGTTTTGATTTCATTAATTTTGGAAGCGGACTTACGGACTGCGTCACACTTTACCTTTTAAGAGGTTTCTGTATGCGATGTTCATATTTAGCGAAATGCAAGGAAAATGAAAGATTTGATGAGATTTTAGAAAAAATGTTCTTCATAATATTTACCTTCCTTGAAGTGCCATCAAGTCGACATACTTCAATGCGATCGGTGCCAGTGTCCGTCCAGTATAGATTCCTAGCATGCCAGTCGATTGCAATGCCATCTGGATTGGAGACCTCCAACGAAACAATGTCAACCTGGTCGGAACCATCCTGCCGAGCACGACGAATCGCATGCGCATCTTCATCTGACCAGTACACATATCCATCAATGGGATCATAGTCGATAGCAATGGCGTATTTAACTTTTTCCAACAGTAATGGGAAACTGGTGTGGTCTGGCGTGTCCAGCGATATTCTACTGATTTGAGTTCGTTGCACTAAAAATAACATATTTTGTGGCCCCTCTGCACATTTCGTTGGTGTTTCCAACTTAACGCCAGTGGGACAGGCACAAGTATATCCAAGTGGATTGGTGGACAACAGGCACAAATGTGAACAATTTCCGTTATTATATTTACAAGGATTATCACCAGCTGGTTGCAGGCGATGGTCCCAAGCGTGTACAGCTAATGGCACTTCTGGTGTATCGATGAGTTCTCTCGTTTCGTTTGTTATCAAATCATATGCGTGAATGGACCCAACATGCCAATCGGTCCAGAATAAACGATTTTGTAACATAGTAACGCTATACGGATAATTTACTCCTGTCAATACGGATCTTCTATTGCTTCCGTCTAAATTCATCACATCCAACAGTTGGTGATGTCCATCCACCCAATAAATTAAATTATTTTCCACATCCACCGTCAAGCCATTCGGCCAGAATATATTTTCTTTCACTAAAATCATGCGAGTCGATGGATCACCATCCATACTTGCTCTCTCAATTTTCGGACTTTCGCCCCAGTCGCTCCATATCATCAATTTTTTTGCAGGAACTAATGCTATTGCCCTGGGTTGATCCAAGTCAGACCAAAACCTGGAAAATGGAAAAAAAATGTATTAGAGTTGTTGGTCACAGGACACCGGTCAATGGTCGTTGGATTCTAATAATGTCACTTACAATACTTTTTGGTGTTTTCCATTCAATGAGGCAACTTCGATTCGGTCTGTCTCACCATCCGTCCAATAGATTTTGTCTGTGTACCAATCGATAGCCAAACCTTCCGGCTTGTCCAAGCCGGACGACACGACACTGTATTTCTTCCCGATTGATGTGCCATTCATTTTCATACATTCTATTGTTTCCAATCCTTGATCCGTCCAACATACCAGCTGCTTTTCGTAGAAAAAATCCAATGCGGATCCTTCGGCAAGATCTTTGACCAGAACTTCAACAGATGGTGGAACATTTTGCTGGTAAACATTTGCTAATCGGATGTCATTGTACGTGGTGAATAAAAGTGATGCAGGTGATGAGTGCACAGTGGCGACATCTGAAAAATTATGGTAATCGTTTAGTTCAAACGTTGTCTCATTTGAGAATTGAACTTTTAGGTTTCAAAGTTTTCATTTTAATTTTTTGTTCTACATATAAAAGATTTGTCTTTTCTTTTCAGCGAGATTCTTGCGAGTTTTAGCTTTGGGTGAAAGTTTTTTTTGAAATTCTTTTGACGTTGAGAATTCTAAAACAGGTGTTTTAAATATCATTGAGATTTCTTAAGGCCCATAACTTGTATGCTAAAATATAGTCTACCTTTAGGCGCTCAAATATTATATTTTCGCTGATATCAGTGGACAAAGACGCAGTTTCAAAAAAGTAAGTCAGCATTTCCCTTCCTGAAAATGTTGCCTTTTAATAGCAACTAAACTTATTTTTTGGGATCCTACCTACTCTGAGAACGGCGAAAAAATCGTAAAAATTTGCACAAAAACTCGTCGTTCTGAGACAAGGTTCAATCCCAAAAAATAAGTTTAGTTGCTTTTAAAAGGCAACATATTTAGGAAGGGAAATGCTGACTTACTTTTTTGAAACAGCATCTTTGTCCACGAATATCAGCGAAAATATAATATTTGAGCGCCTAAATGTAGACTATATTTTAGCACACAAGTTATGGGCCTTAAAGTAAGTTTTCTTCAGTTCTCCATTTGGTTTTTATGAGTCACATTTTTTAAGCTCACCCAACATTCATACCTTTATATAAGAGTCAAAAGTTCGTTAGTTTTTCACTTTGTCAGTTTGTCGGTCACAAATTATCTGCGTGAGCAACGTGCAGATAGGACACCTGCTTTAAGGATTCTGACTGACGAGCTAAAGTAAAGCGTCTTTTCGCATTGAATTTTTTGAGTTATAAGTTCGAATGGGAAAAGAAAGGCACAAGGAAAACCTGGAGACACAGCGAAGACCTTTGTTAAGTACAGGGAGCACAACGAAGTGTTTGTTCTTATCATGGAAGCATTACTGGCGATACTTTTTTGTATGAATCGTATAGAGGTATGTAACCAGTGGACTTCGTAGCTCAGCAGTATTTTCGCTGCTTGGTAAGACGGGGATTGGGAGTTCGAGCCTCACTTCGGCCATGGGTGTTTAGTTGTACAAAGTGTGTGAAGTTTTACCAGTTTTACTCTGTGCCCAGTATATAACCTTCAGCACGTGCTCATTTTTCACGAAGTATACAATTATGTAACTTTTTGGGCTGAAGTCTAGTTCACTTGTTCAGTTGTTAACTATTTTAATTGACACAAAACGAATAATCCGTTGAAATAAAAAAGGAAAATTTTTTTTGGTACAACTTTTCTCAGGGTTTTGTAAGTATAAGTGATAAGTATTGGTGAAAATGTTGGGCAGCTCGGAGGAAACGGTAGTACGGGGAAAAGTACATACAAAGATTAAACGCTTCATAGCACACAAGTTGTTTAATTTATCTTCTCGCGTCCAGTCTCTTTTAACGTTTAGGCTCGTAATTAACTAACACAAACTACAAATTTAAATAAACTTTACTTCTGAAATACTAGCGAATTTTATTTCTTCTTCTTCTTCATCTACATCAAACTTTACAGACCTTTCACTGTTAGGTCCTTAAGCTACAAATCTCCTACCTAGCAATCGAGAATGCCAATGCCAGCGTAGGCCTTAGGGGTAGGGGATTCAATTAGTTAGAATATGGTCAGTGGGGGCATTCACAGTGCAATAATTTCGGAAAGTGTAAAATCACGAAAACAGAACTTTACACGAGAATTGTCTATATCGAAAGGCACTTCGTCCACGTGGCGTGTAAACTCTCTAAAGACTCGTTTCATAAACTACTAATTTCGCAACACATAAATAGAAAATATGTTTTCGTAAGCAGAGATTCCAGTCTGCAATATTGTAATTAAGCTAAAGATAAATAAATAAATTGAATTTAGAGTTAGTTATGAGGTATCAACGATCGTCTGATCAATCAATTTACATTTCGGTCATCACTTTGCATTCAAGTTAAGAGAGTTGATTTAGTGTTTGCCAAAAACATGATTAACTCGTTTTCTCTGTGTCTTTTTTTATTAGCTGAATATTTATGCTTAAAGCAAAGTCAGACAAAAACAATGTTAATTTGATGCGTCTACTGGCAAACAGCGAACAAGATTGAGATTCTCTTTTCTATTTACAAAAAGTGGCGATATATAAATTAATTAAGTTAAATAAAAAAAAGTTGAATTGAACACCCACAACCGCCATTAATTCTTGCATAATAGATACACACTTCCCAAAACATACAAAACAAAAACTAATTTTACATAAAATAGCAATTTCATAGACGCCACACGCGGTGGTTATAATAGCGAGCTGCGAATAATTTATTACGAAAAGAATGTTTTGACTCATTCTTATCGGGGTCGAGCAAAAAGATTTATACATTTTTTTTAGAAAATATTAAAAAAATAAATAAAAGTTTAGTTTTGGTCGCTATCTCCAATTAACTAGAGAAAATAACAATAAAACAATCCAGTCGTAAATCTTTTATATGGTGTTTATTTGCCCGTATTTACATCTATATGTGACAACTTCCATTATCTTCAGGTAAATAATTTTTTTCAATTAGTTAATTGCTCGCTGCTCCCATATCGGAAATCTGTTTTCCTTAACGGGCACTAGCGTTAACGCACAGTTCCAGTGGCTTTCGCGAGTAAAATAAAGTACGTACTGGCTTGAACATTTTTCGTGTGGATCTGGATGCCTCCTTCGCCTTCGGCTTGAGCTGCAAACGCGACGAAATCCTTCTATGGAGCCGGGCCTTTCATAAAGTATGTAGAGTAGAGGAAGGGGTCTAACCTAGTTGGAGAGGGGAGTCTGGACCTGATCACGCAAAATTTTTGAAAATGTTTTAATGAAACTTACATTTTTCTTTAATTTTCATCTTTATTTACATAACTCGGTACTCTAATATCAAATTATTTAAGAAAAAATGGCATTCTGTAACTCAAGATTACAAATACTTGAAAGCTGTTGGACCGTTGGGCACCCGACCTTCACTGATTGAATGTAGCTGTTTGCTGTTTGCACGAAATAGTGAAACCATAGCACAGTCCAACTTGACGTTATGGTTACGCTGATTTCAAAAGTTTCAATTCACATAGTATGCATTCCTTGCAGTGCTGATACACTCAGGCTGCCTACTGTTTTACGGCTTAAAGACACAAAGTACGCAGTCAAATTGAAAAATATTTTGCCATGAACTACTTGCTACAGGCTACAACTTTCACTTAAATCACTTTACCACCTTAACGCTTATCACGATTCCCACAAATGATGACAATTCGGGTGAGTAAAGTTTTATTTTCTCAGCTCTTTTTCTCCCGTTGAGACAAAATAGTCCTGAACTGTCAATTCATTTTTGTTAGTAAAAACACTGTAGGTAATTGATGCTGTGAATAAAAACGGTTATTCATGTTGCACATACACTAGGGGGAAAACAGAAAATTAGGAACCCAAGCGAATTGCGCCCGTCTCTTTGCTCTTGTTGTAAACTTTCTCTTTTGTCGGAATTCAAATTTTCTCGTTTCCGATAACAAACCCAGATAACACATACTACATTTTTCGATGTGATGTTGTACATTAAATGTGTATCGAAAAGCACATAGACCGTCACATCGTTTCTTGTACATTTAATGGGGGGAAGGACAAAAAGTGTACCCCATTTTATGTGCTGCAACACACTTTCCGATGGCATCAAACTTACATTTCGTGGGGTAAATTGTTATCTGGGAAATAACCTGTTTTGTTTTGCCATTTGTTACATCTTATTAGTGTGACTCACAGATTATTTGGACCCGTACGAAGTACAAAGGTCCTATACGTTTACTTCAAACAATTTTTTTGTAACATGGGTTCCAGTTCAAAGATGGCCAAAATTGGTCAAGAGGTTCCGGAGATATGGTCGAAGAAGTGGAGGTCGGACATAGATTTTCGAGCGTTGATGAAACTTTTTCGCAAATATGTCAGCAAGTAGCGCACGGAAACTGTTCATTTTGGTGTCAAATGCAAGCAAAGTTGTTAATAATAAAATTTTATGTTTAATGTTTCCGGATTTAAGGCATTTGTCCCTGTCCTGTCCTAATCCTGTGAGATATTACGCATATCACTAGAACTGTCACAGTAAGAACGTTGCTTCCAAAAGCAGAGTTGTGGAGAATAAAATTGTAGAGAACAAGTGTTTCAGGGTTTTAGGGGAAAATTGCACAATCCTGGGATATGACCACTTCTAGAATTGGGGGGGGGGGTGGGGGGTAGATGATTCATATATCTAGAAGTAGGGCAGCTAGAAAGTTGCTTCCAAAGGCAAACTTTATTTTATCGAAATCAGTTTTAGGATTTTTTGAACTATGTTGGCGATATGGTACAGAAAGAACATTTCATAAAACAGTGAATTGTTTGCACATTTTTCTAAGATACTTTCGAGTGTTTTTGCCACATCTCTTCTGATACGTACGGGTCTTTGCTTATGTGTTTTATTTTTTTTTTAATTAATCCGCCATGTGCTGGAAGTTTAATCAACTTTTAACTACAACACGATTGGAAACGAATTCTATCCTAAAAATCACACCTTCGCATTCATTAAAGGTGCTTCTTCATGTTCTCCTTATTATTGTTTCTGATCAACAATCTAACAACCAAAACGCCGCCAACAAGATAAAGTTAATTATTTATTCAAAGAGAAACATCTTCGCAACATCAAAATATCATTCAAATTTACATAATTTGATATTATGCCGCCATTATCTTAACCAAATTTGTTAGTAAAGTGTCAAATTTTCGAATAAACGAAATGGCCTTTTTTTATACGTTTATTTGCATAAAAATAGATAAAGAAATCAAGTTTTTCGCGCATCAAGAAAATAAATACAATTCGAAGTCATGCTGTTTTTAATGTGCGGACTTTTTTATGTTACGTCGAATGGAATTTTTGAAACTTTTCGATGAAGCACTTGTTACACCAAATTGCTTTCAATTAACATTCAGTTAAAATCGTTTGTCGATATTCAATATTTATGTATTCATTGTATAGAATCGTTTTTGGATTTTATGATCAACAAAATACTACTAATGAATACTCTTACAAAAAAAAATGTAGTTTGTATTATTAGGGGCTATTCACAAAAAGATTACGCTGAAAATAACGAATTTTAGACCACCCTCCCCCTCCCATGCAAAAATGTATGGAAATTATTTCGAAAATGTATGGAGCACACACTTTTGTCTACCCCCTCCCCCTCTTAGAAGCGTGCTTACTTTGTGAATGGTCTCTTACAACTATGATCTTTATTCTGTGAGGCTTTGGTACATTAATAGGGTTTTTACGAGCGAAAAAAATGGAGTTCCATTATACAACATAAACATAGCCTCCACTAATTTTTAAAACGTTTATCTGATAAAGCATAATTCAAATACGTGAAATACGATTATTAAATTAGGTTTTTAATTACGTGACCATTGGTAAAGATTGTAACAATAAGATATATTTTTGAATGATTATTGCAAGAACATCAGAGCTGAGACGTAAAGCATTGAGTACATTGTTATCAGGCAAGAGCTGTGACGTCATCGATGTACTGTGACGTCATTGATATACTGTGACGTCATTGATGTACTGTGACGTCATTGATGTACTGTGACGTCGTTGATATACTATGACGTCATTGATGAACTGTGACGTCATTGATGTACTATGACGCAATTAAAACAGAGAGAAAAAAATCTGAGGTGATAGACTTGCGATGTCTAGGTGGAATGACCGGTATCAGAAAAGGAAAACGGACTGGTCAAATCAGGACGAGATCAAGTTAAACATTTTTATAGGCAGAAGAAAACAAATCGTGGGGTAAATTTTTCGTAAACACCGACGCCTTACGACAAAAAACGTCAGCACGCCAATTTATGAAAAATTGGTACAGAGCGTTGACTCTTTTTAGTAAAACGAAATTGCGTAAATATTGTTGTTGTTCGATAGCGTTTATTTTATTATCAAAAACGAGACATTTTTATTAAACCTATTTAAAGGGTTATCGTTCCGCTTATCGCTCAGATGTCGTATCGAAAATTATATATTCTTTTACGTATACAATTACAAACATCTAATTGGGTGTTTATAATTTAGTGATCAGCCATGCCATGCACGATTTCGTACATATTTTGTGCACTAAACCAGTTTTGTTTGTTTTGAAAGACGAAGATAAAAAAATGTAAGGTTTATGCGGTTTATGTTACCTGTACGTTGAAAAAAATAATTTGTAACTATCGTCTAGCCTAACCGTTGAGTTTTGTTGAAAATTGAGGAATAATGAGAAAGAAATCCTTAATAACCACCAGAAGCAATGTTATCTTGAAATTGTTTAGGGTGCGAGAAATAGTGCTACGTTTACTGTGAATTTAGCGAAAAAAAATGCACACCATTAAATGGGTCATTATGTTGAGCGCGATGCGAATCGCATCGCGTAACGTTTGTGTGAAACCTAAACTTGACAGAACAAACATTTTTTTTGTCAAGTTGAGCTTTCACACAAACCTTACGCAATGCAATTCGCATTGCGCGCAATATAATGATCCCTTAAGTGCGGGTCAACCTTTTTCCAAATGGGACCCGAACCGAACCCGAATCAAAATAAAAAATCAAACCCGAACTGAACTCGATTCGAGAAAAAAAAATTACGATAAAATATTTTAGGTTTATAATTGATAAGTTGGTATCCCTTTATTTGAGCAGTGATACCAACTCTCTGATTTCTTGATTCTAATGTTGATCTGTATGAAAATTCTATAAAAATAAAAAGAAAAAACACCAACAGATTCCCATTCATAAATATTTCATACAATTAAATTATTTTAGCGATATATTAAGTAATATTAGCAGAGCCATCAATGAATCTCTTCTATCATCACATAAGCCGTTTTTCTATCAAAAAAATTTCCAAATTTCGAATGGATGGAAATAAATTATTAGCTAATGGAATTTTAATTCGCACAAATAAGATGAAATGATTTTTACGATCACAATTTCAGCATATAATCAACGAAAGTGACGATTAAAACATTCAACAAAAAAAATAATATGAAAGAAAAATATCTTTTGAATGAATTTAATTATTACCGTTGTGATTTTCTATTAAAGAGCTTTATAAAATTGCCGACACTGAGGCACGACACATAAATTTTATTTACTTAAAATTGTCGGGTAGCTTTTAAAGTTCAATCAAATGATAATCGAATTTGAAGTATTTGTTGTTAGCTGCTCTTGACTTTTGTTTATTTAAGAAGAGAATTTTTTTCGTAGACTATAGAAACGAATTTTGCAAATTTCTAACCATTTTTATGCTAAAAACAGCTCAAAAACGAGGTAAGTAAAACAAGAAGTAGGAGCGATTCTCCAGCGAAATCAGACGCTAACAACATTTTGTATAAAGGAAAAAACTCGCATATTCCAAAAAAGGGGTCCAGTAAAATTTGACTATTTGATGGCACTAAAGTACACTCGGAAATAGATTAGATCTTCGAGAAAGTCTTAGTTTTTCTAATAACACATCAGGGCCTATTTTTGAGAAAATTTAGAAAAATGTGAGAAATTTTCTCAAGTTTTCTCAATTTGCTTAAAATTTCTTAAACTTTTTCTGAAAATTGATACAAATTTTGAAGCGTTATTGATGTTTTTAATCCAAAAAAATTGTTCAAACGACCTATTTTAGGTGTTTTCGGGCATCCTAGAATTATTAACATAAGTATTAAGGGCTGAATTTTCAGCCATCCGTTCATGCTTGGTTTTTTCATCTGCACGACCTCTAATATGGTTCAGAATACACTTGTTTCTTCGCCGTTGGAGTTAAATGTTGAGTTATATTTCTTGGACTATAGCGGCGTAGGAGGTTCTCATACGAATAAGAAAATTACATGCACGTAATTTTGTGATGGACTTGATTAGCACGAAAATTGGGATTCGTCTTCGTACATACCGTTAGTACACGTTGAACACTTCTTATAGTCAGCGCATAAAGTCTTGACGAAGTCAGTGTACAGTATTGCAACGTGGTAACAGCTTTAGTTTTCATTAAAGTAATTCTACACTCTTCACCAGGAATTTTAGCATAAATTGTTACGAAGACGTTGAAAGGGATGAAAAAAGGAAGAATTCAACATTATTAACCTTTTTGATTCTTTAGAAAATACATTTTACAAATACAAATTCACATACAAATTGCCAGAAGGTTTTTCATGTTAATTTCATATGCATGCATGTGCTAAATATAAAATAATACTCCATCTACTCTAGTAACATTGAGTGATTTACGATTACTGGACTTTACAACATTAATAAAAAATTTATTGTGGTCATTTTGAATTCAAAAATGGTAATTTGTATATTCGTGCTCCTTATGCATAGAAGATTCATGCAGTTTTTTAATAAATCTACGTAGCTAATTTATTCTACCGATTTTATGGTCAACGTACAAATCAAACACAAAAACTAAAATGCTCATGTTCAGTTAATAGATAAACATTTTTTCCTCGGTTTCCAATAAGCCAATGTTTCTTCGATTACACGGAGAGACAAACAAAGAACAAGCCTGATGTTCTTCAGAAAAAAGCTATGGGCTCATTGTTTATGTAAATTCACATTTTCATTCAACGATTATTGCGGTTCGATAAATATTAACAAACCAAAATCATTTACTGCTAGATGAACCGAGTTATTTATGTTGCGGTTAAGGTAATTTCTGTCTGTCAGTCTTATAGCTGAAACAAGCATGTCGTTCCACACACTTTCTTGATTTTAAAATAGAATTGAAATCAGAGAGATGATAAACAAGCGACGACGTTGCGCTGCCGTTAGTATGGTTTCTAATAGTATTTATCATTCATTCCTTTAATGATAAATTGGTGTGTCGCCACCTGAGAAGTGACGAAAAAGTGCTGTCATGACAGAATTTAGTACACACAGCATTTTGTTATCATTTTTCAGGTGCCATCTACTGTACTTTGTCAATAACTAAGCGGCAAATTGGAACTACCTCCACGTAACATTTAAGAGTTGATTTAAGCTGACACTCGGTTCGGGTCCAATGACATCCCCTTTCATGCGGATACTCTAGCTAGTTTGTCGGCTTTTTCATTACCAACGATACCACTGTGGCCTGGTACCAATACTAGTGTTACTTGGTGATTAGTGGAGAATGATTGAATTAGATCTCTTACTCCAGTTTAAGTGACGAGATAATTCCCCCAAAAGATAAAGATTTCTTGTCATGCGGAAAGCTCTCAAGCGTGTCTAGTATTTAATTTGAGAGACACACTGAAGAAAATATCTACAAGCGACGTAGCAATTGTGTTTATTATATACGCCGCCGACGTATTACACTTCGAAGAGTTTTGAAGCGAAAACCTTCCAATTTGATGTGACAAAGTCAAATGATTTGTTTCTTCGAAACCAGTTCAATCTGATTAATAAATTCCATTCATTAGTATACAACCCAATAAACGGGGATCCTTCAAGAAAGAGTTTGACAATGTAGTTCGCTAAACTTGCGCGCCAATTGGTTTTCGCCTTAACACATCAACACTGATAAAACTTATGAAAAAACTTTCACTTGTGACAGATAATTTTGTTTCTTGGTAATCTTGCGGGTATGATCTGGAGAAAAGTTCCTACCTGTCGTAGGAAGAATTTTTAATCTTTATTGTCAGTGTATGATTGAGGTTGAGCAGCTGTCTAGTGATACTAATGCTCTTGTATGTCAAAAAAACCTTCCTTATTAGCAGACTTAGCCATTATGTTGAATACTACAAAAATAAGTTGAATGGAAATCGCACAAAATTTGCATTACTTGGTTTGCTTAAGCTTTTTTTCTTGAATTATGCATGCAACTATAATAATAGTCTTACGTGAACAAACAATAAACAGGATAAACGAGTTGAAAGTTGAGAGCCACAGGCATGTTTTCACACTCAAATGGTATTCATTCTTTGGAAAAAAAACCTTTTTGTTTTAGTTTGAAAAGTGGGTTGTTTGAACAATAAGACCTTGGTATTTTGAATTGAAGAGGAAAATTGGAACCATCAAAAAGGATGTTACAATTGAATAAAAACAAAAGAATTTACTTCTTCAAAACATTTCCTGTGTTGAAAAGCAGACGAAAATATAAATGTAAACATCAACGTCAACGTTAACAGTTTTACCATTTTCACAGAAAATATTTTATTCCCAGAAGATGTAATCAGCATTTTACATGTTTTCATGCCATTTTCTAAACAGTGCAAAAGTACACCAGCCAACATTATTATGTGTTACAAATGAAATAAACATTTCAATAAAAAGCGAGATCATTCTTTCGTATCTTTAACGAAACTATAAATGATGGCACAAGACAAGACAAATTATGTATATTATCTCATTAACGTAGTAACAAGAATTCTTTGAATTGTGAAATTCAATTAAATATGTTTTGCTTGACTTGTCTGTTGCCTCTTCATTTTACCAGATGCTGTAAGGGAACTAAAAAGCACAAAATAACCGCAACATTTGAAACTTGTTTCGTCTCATCGGATAACGTTATGAATGTTGAATTAAAAGAAACAAATTATTTGATTAAATTTCAAGAGAATCCGAATCACAACAAAAACCTCTTAAAAGGTAAAGAGTGACGCAGTCCCTAATGTCCAAAAATTGCATCACAAATACCAGTCCCACCAGCGTAATAATTTTTAAACACTTTCAGTTTTCACACGCAAAAATTTAAAAAACAAAACAATCTTTGCACAACGAAACAAAAGTTAAATTTTTGCAGCGTAATAACTAAAAGTACAGAATAGTTATTTGTGTGTCTGTTTTTGACGACTGATTTTAGGCAAGTTCGCGTGTTGTAGACCGAGCAGAGCGAGGTCTACATGCGAAAGTGCCTAAAATCAGTCGTCCAAAACAGATACACAAAAAAATTCTCATGCAGAGGTCCAAAATCGAGAGAAAATTTATAAAATTTCCTTCGATTTTGGCCCCGAAGCATGAAAAAATTATTTCGTCGTTGAGCGACCCGAACTTTCGTGATAAGATAAAATCAATCAGTGTCAATCCATTTTGGAAGAATAAGGAAACCAATTTTGGAGAAAAAAAAACTTTCGTCGAAAAAAAATTCCTGGCGAAAAAAAAATTCCGACGAAAAAAATTTTCCGGCGAAAAAACGTTTCGGCGAAAAAAATTTCCGGCAAAAAAAAATTCCGGCGATAAAAATTTCCAGCGATAAAAATTTCCAGCGAAAAAAATTTTCGGCTTCAGGCTAAAAATTCCTTTCACCAATCTCTATAACTTTCCCGAAGAAACCAACCGTGTAACTATTCTAATTCAGAAGATTGCAAAAAATCCAGGATGGTGTCACTTTGGCAGCTGGCAACCATTTTCTTAGGATTCCAAAAAAATTCTGCTCAACAATCTCTGTAACCTCATTCAATGTTAACTAAGTCTCTTCAATTGTTTGTTTTCTTGAAACCATCTTACTGGTAGCATATTTGCCCAGAAAAATTGTTAAATATTTTGTTTGTTTTTTTGTGCATTGTTAAGGTGATTTTGCATCCATTTGGTTGTGTATGGTTAATATGTTATCTACGCTTCGGGTGAAACTGATTTTAAAGTTAGGTAAATCAAAATTTACTTTTAAATGTGAACATATATGACCACCAAGGAGAATGTATGATAGCCATGTTCATCAAAATTATCGATTTTCTGGCTATGTGGTGGCTATGAGATAAATCACATTTCCCACTTCTGTAGCTACAGCGCGTCCAAAATAAATTTCATAGGAAATGTATGAAACGTTTGTTTAAACAAAACATTTTTACATTTCGTATGAGTTTCACTTTGGACGCGCTGTACATCTTTGTATTTCTGGTGCATTATCGCCATCTGGACGTATCAGTGCTCCAAGATAGATGAATTCATCAACTACCTCTAAGTTGTACTCTCCAATGCTTATCATGCCTCCTTGTTGATTGGCTACCGACTTTGGCTCGGTCTTCATATACTTGGTTTTCGATTCGTTGATTATCAAACCCATTCTTTCCGCTTGGGTTCTCAAATTTGAGAAAGTGTCAACTGCTGCTCCCTGTGTACGACTGACAAGATCCAAATCGTCTGCAAAGACCAGAACTTGGATCGTTGCATTCGCCAGTGTCTTGTTGGTTTGTTTTCCAGCACGCCTCATCGGAATTACGGGATCTTATTCCCATCAAATGTCGAAACCGCTCAAGTTTTCTACTTCAGTTTTAGGTTGAGACTGAGACTGTTGAATCCAGAGCCTACAACTACCAGCTGTAGGATTAATTCGAATTTTATGTGACCTTCCGTTGGTCACCTTTCTATTTGACTGGAGCGATATTCTGCCCAACACTCAGGCGCCAGTGATTCCACGAGAATGAAATACTTTACTTAGGGCATGTTGCCCGTTTAACGTTTGTATTTATTCTGATTTAATTCGCTGTAAAATCCTTGTATTTATACTTAAGTTTAGGGTGACTTGACCATTTTCATTTAATTAACATTTTCGGAGCACTTTGATTTTCTTCACTTGATAGAGTGAAAATACTCTTTGTACGGGATTCAACATACAACATATCCCGAACATCCATATATCAAGCTGACCAAGCTTTACGGAATCGACCAACCACTTTTCTACGGCTTTCTTTACGGAGTCGACCCAACCACTTCTTCTTCGGCTTTATGGAATCAGCCCAACCACTTCTTCTTCGGCTTTACGGAATCGACCTACCACGACTTCTTCGGCTTTACGGAATCGACTCAACCACTTCTTCTTCGGCTTTACGGAATCGACCAACCACTTCCTCTTCGGCTTTACGGAATCGACCCACCAAAATTTTCGCCACCCAGGCCGTTTGTCTAAACTAGTTAATTGCATGTCTCCAACCATACAATCAACATTTATATTTTCGAACGACGCATAATTTGTTAATGTTCTCAGACCAATGACTATCTTACATGCATTGGTGCTACCAGAACATCCGCGCCTATTTAATAGTGACCAACAAAAGATCACGTCGGGGTCACCATATGTTGAATCAAAAGCCTACAACTACCAGCTGTAGGATTAATTCGAATTAGAAAGGTGACCAACGGAAGGTCACATAAAATTCGAATTAATCCTACAGCTAGTAGTTGTAGGCTCTGGATTCAACAGAGACATCTGTAACTAGGGGTTGGATAAGAGAAGGTTAGGGTTGAGACGCAGATGGTGCATTCAGAAAGTTGAATTTTGACACAAGCTCTTATCTATGTTACGTTGCGGCTCACAAACAGTAGCTGGCAACTTGGCTAATAAAATAATACTTCGATATCATCTTTCTGAACGTCTTAAACTGTTATCGATTTATATGGCAGAAACTGTCGAGGTTTATGGTAATGTTATTTATGGAGATTGACGAATGAATAAATCTACACTGCTAAAGACGTGCATTGAATTCGGATAAGGTATTCTCATAAAAATGTAAAGCCAAAGTCGTCGAATAACTCACCCGTACACGACTCGAAATTATGTTCACAAATCTTTTTGTGCATTTTATCACATATACTGAAAACATGATCATATGAAACCAAACTACTTCTTATTATGGTTTATAACTCTCACAAGGTTAAGTCAATCGATCATCGTTGTGAGCTTCATAAAGACTTATTTCTTCTTATTCCCTTTTTTTCGTCAATATACATTTTATTTCCAGTAAGTTTTTTCTTTGTAATCATACATTAAGTCTTGTTATGCTGTTGTGTATATCATGCCTTGTATTATACCCATTAGTTGTAACAAAGTTCCCTCGTTTGTAACTTATAAATTATAATTTCTTACGAACTTGAACATGTTCAGCAGATTAGTGCATCGCTTGCATTGTGAAAGGTGTACTTTTGAAATATATTTTGTGTTCTTCGTACTTTTCATCATCCTGCACCATATTTCATACAATGCAGCAAGTGATGAAGAATTTTAGATTCCATATAATTTTTTTGTGTTATTTTTTGTCTTATAACAAGTTGATATCGTTCACATGAGATGATACTTTGCACGTTATTACTATGTAAACGTCGATAAGATATTTCATTTTATAATTTATTTTTTGCTTTCGTTTATTTTTTGTAAATCCTTTTTATTGGGCGTTTTCGAATCGTATATCAAATTGACTGGTGTAAACCACCAACAACCAATAAAGATAAAGATAACGCAAAATTCACTTTTTTTTATGAAAGAAATGGTTCAGAAAACAAACTCATTTCTGGGTGGTAAAGTGTCATTACAGAGTGGAAACATTATTGAAAATTTGCAATGACAAGTTTTTATTGTTTTTAGACCCGTACGAAGAACGAAAATGGGTCTTTTGCACTTACCAAGACGTTTGTAACCAGTCGAGTTTCGTTTCAGTATCTAAATAAAAGAAAAATGCAAAAAAAAAGTCCGTCCGTCTGTCAACACGATAACTTGAGCAAAACTCAACAGATTTTCAAAATCTTTTTTTCCCTGAAACGTAATCGAAAAATCTTTCATGGGATCGAATCTGGACACTGTCGGGCCAAGGGCCGCCGAACTAGGGCCGTTAAATGGTTTTGGTCTTTTGTACATAGCTCGAGAAAATCTTTTCCGATTTTCATGAATTTTTTTTTGTTCAAAAGGCCAATGAAAGCTCGACAATTTTTTGATCTTGAGCCTTTGGACTCAGCCAGGACCCTAAAACTGAGGCCCTAGTTTTTTCTGCACACATCTTATCCGATATCCGATCTTCAAAAAAAAAAGAAAGATTATTTAAGATATGATTACATGATTGCATTTGGACAAAATCGTTCGAAAACTTTCAAAGTTACGGCCGAAAAAGTGGTCAAGAACGTGGTTTTTTGAAGGTTGATGAAACATCTTGACTGATATGTCTGCAAATTAGTACGGAAATCGCTCATTAAGGCTTTGAATCATGGGCGCGCGGTACCGATGCGCCCGTGACGCAAGTCCCAATACGAACAAAAAATTGGAAACATTTTTTTTCGTAGACTTCGGAACCATATATACAGCTAAGTTTTGACTTCCCCCCTTGCGACGTAGCCCCCGGAAAAAATTTTTCCTGGATTCTATGGAAAATTCTAAGGCGAAAATGATCATTTCCTGTACAAAAAGTGATGTTTCATAGAGGCCAAAGTTAATGCAAACATCCTACGTTAGTTAGTTAGTTAGCGGGTTAGTTAGTTAGTTAGTTAGTTAGTTCCAGGGCCATTTGTATGAAAACCGACTTTTTTGGCTCGTGCTCGAAAACGGCTCGATAACTTTTCTTGAAATTTTGCAGGGACCTTCGGGTGGGCATTCTACGCCATATGAGATTTAAAAAAGTAGGGTACCGGCCTCGTTTGGGCGCCAGGACTCTTTGAGGGCGCCATATAAAGCCCATATGTATGTGTCTGTGTGCGTAGTGTGTATTATAGCACATTTTGTATGAGGCAATGGTTGTGTGTTCGAGATAGAGGTTTGGTGTCAAAGGGAAAGTTGTTGGGTTGGGTGTGTAGTGTATCAGGGTGACCGCCAAATTGACGGAAAATAGGCAGGGACTCAAAAAAAAACTTTTGATATGTTGTAGAGGAAGTTGAGGGGATCATTTTTGCCCATGGAAGTAGTAGCCGCCGCGCTATCAGTTGTTTTGGAAGAAAGGAGGAGGACTTGCGTCACGTTTCCCTTTTAAAAAGGGTTTTTGTTGTGATAAAAGATAGACTTCCGGAGTCACGAAAAAAAGAAGATACGAAAATTGGTTGAGTGATTCGGGCTGTAGCGAGGGGTTATCAACTTCATTTTTTTTATACAGCCTGATGGAATTTTTGGAATTAATCCGCTGGCGCTATATCCAGCACGCAATGGCAGCAAATGGGACCATTTCCAACAATTGTTATGTGAAGCATTATCTTCGTCTCGTCAACGTTTTATATTTGTAGTGCAACTTAGAGTTCTTCTTCACCACTGTCCTTTTTGTTCCTTTTATTTTTTAGTTATGAATCTGTTTGTGACAATTCACTTGTCACCTACAACCCCTACAACTGAGTTTAGACGCAGCAACATCTTTGTTTAGTCCTATTCTCTTAAATTTTTTAAGTAAAGCAACATTTAATGTATTCAATCAATAAAGAATTTCTGGAATTTTTGGAACAAAAATGGAATTTCCGGAATTATTGGAATTTTTGTAATTTCTATAGAATTTTTGGAGTTTTTGGAAGTTCCGGAATTTCCAAACTCCGGAATTTCGATGGAATTTCTGTGGAACTTTTGGAATTCCTGCGGAATTTCGATGGAATTTCTGTGGAATTTTTATGTAACTAAAGTTTGACGAGGCAAGAACTGTTTACTTTAACTCAATTTTATTTTTATGTTATGTGTTACATTCAATTTCATTTGACTATTAAAGAATTTTTTGGAATTTTTTGATGGAATTGGAATTTTTGGTACAAATTTTTGACCCCCCTCGAGCTGCAGGGTCTTTAGTGTAGGCCCAACTCACGTAACGCGACACCACACGGCAGTTGGTGGCTTTTCAGGAATATTCCCCTAATTTAAGGAAAGGTTTTCTGGGCATTGTTGTAGATAAGAGCCAAACGTTTTTTGTCTATGAAAGTATGGATCCAAAGACTCTCCTTAGGGCCTTAGGTTAGCCCAAACATTTTCTTTTAATAAATTGTGGAGCAAATTGAGGGGAACTTTTTTGTCCAGTGAAGTATGTTTTCGATGCCTCTTTTTAGGGCTCTGGTTTGGTTGGAATGCTGGCCCACGCCAAAAATTTTTTTGTTTTTTTTTTTTATGAAAACTTTTTTTGAAATTTGTTTTCACAGTTGCAATATTTGTTGAGATTTAGTTCGAATCTTTCTGTTCTCTTTGCCACATCTGTTCTGATGCGTACGGGTCCTTTGCATATGGGCAATTCCACGGACTTCATCATACCCACGCTTGAAATTCTCAGTTGTTATAAAATGATAGCCAATTTCCCTCCAGTTAAAGGATTAGCCTTTGTAATGCACCTTTTTACATATGAATATCTTTTTGTAACAACTGAGCATTTTGAGCGTGGGAACGAAGTTTTCGTCCATATGTTTGACAGTTTCGTTGGATTTTTGTATGAAAGTCGACCGTATTACGCAATACTTTCAATATCGTCACAAACTGCTTCCACGTATAGAATTTGGAATGCATAAGATAAAATGGTGATGGTTATGCAGACTCTTAATACTAAAGTAGAAGTGTCGATACCAGATTCTTGTTGACCTCTGGATTTCTATCTGCAAAACTCTAGGAAATTTGCTGGTGACAATTTGGAATGTCGGAAAGCAAAGCATTGCAATCCATGCCATTTGGTAGCTCTCACTATGCTAAAGAGTGTTAGGAAGTGGACTAGTACCGAGTCTGAAAGTATTGTGTATTATAGAACTCTCAGCTACCTATATTGTGATGTTTCGACTTGTTATGGGTGAAAAATGCTACACTCACTTGGAGAGGTTTGTCTATCTCAAAGTTCCTGAACCAAACGACGAAACTGTGATGAGTAAAAGATATTCGTAAGGTCAATCTTGCTAGCTGTATCTTTGCAAGAAAGATTCCTGATATTTAGTTCCATAAAACTGTGAAGTCTTCTTGCGTCAAGTAAATAATCACAAATTGGCGGCATATATAATAATATATAATAATCTGCCTTAACAACTCATGAAGAGTTAGGGGCCTGATCATTATTTACTAGTTTCGCTACTTTTTGTGGTTCTATTTGAGATCCTTTCATTACCGGAAAGTTTTTTTTTACTGTGCCAGTGGTAAGCTGTGCGACAAACCCAGTGCCATCTATGGGATGTACTAGGAACGAAACTAGTAGGAGTAGAATACCGGCACCTCCCAACAATGCTTTTCACCGGTAAGCCGTACGATGGCGCTACACTCAACTTCACATGACTTGAACCGATTCAATTAGCTTTGTTTTGTTTACAAATCTAACAATCGGAACAAATCTGTCTGCGGCTGAGTTTCGAACCAACGCACTGGCAACTCGATCTCATAGTAGCAAGCAGACGTGTTAACCACTACGCTATCGAGTTGTTAAAAGGCACAGTATAGTCCATTCAAAACAACACTATTGAAAACACAATGACTCATTTCAAGGGATTTTTGTTTGTAAAAGACGCTATGGCGAGGAGAAAACAAAGTATTGCACGCATAGGTATTTCGTAATCAAAGCCTAACATAGTTTCAAAGAGTCTGGCTTCGTCTTTTTACTCGGTTTTCCTTCGCAAATTGAAAAAATGTTTTCAACTAATTTATTTATTTTTAAATGCAAACTCACGTCCTCGATAATGCCAAATTTTTGTAGGCTCAGCTTTAAGAACAATTCTTATTGTAATTCTGGTGTATTTTTATTGCAGCTGTATCCTCATTCCATCGAAAAGTTGAGTTCATAGCTACCTACAACTCGTGTTCTAAACTAAATATTTAATGCACCACAGACTTGCATACATGAATTGACATCCAACGTTTGAGAGTACAACGTACATTTTATATACAAACACATTATTTAAATACGAATTTAGCTTCTGACTGTAAACACGAAAAACTATAAACATAAGACATAAAAAAATATACAAAAAAAGTCAACATACAAACAAAATCTGAAATCTTGGGCTGGACTCGAAGCATACGGCACTTTAGTAGAAATAATGTAGGTACCTCGTTAGGAATGGAAACATTGGAAACACGCATTTATATAGACGTTTTATGGTTGATGTGTATAATTGAGGATTTTTTTTTATTTTCGACAGAAAAAATTTTGAAACGAAGAGAGCATAATGTGTGCAAGATCTCTTGTTATGACATTGTGTACCTACAAATTTTCGAATTTTAGTTTACCAATGGAAATTTGATACATCTTCCTGTCGTCAGTTTTTTATGAAATGTAAATATTTAACGCGATAGTACGACGAACATTTTCTGTTAAATTAACTCAGGAAATGTTGATTTTTGAATTGAGTATATAGTAATTATTGGACCGAAGTTTATTTCACTTAAAAAGATGTGAAGATGCAGCAATATAAGTGGCAAATACTTATAAAGAAAGTAAATACAAAGTTGCTTAGTACATCCATTCAAGTCGATTACAATCAATATCAACTGCGCTAAGTTATAATTTCTACTTCTTCTACCAAACACTACTAACAGGAAACGTTATTACGTTTTTCCTTCAGTTCTATGCAAAAGAGTCTAAAAACCACCTCATTAAACAGACAAGTAAATAAGTATCGGATAACCGACATTTTTGTTCACAGAGACATTTTTCTGACAACCTACACTGATTCATTACAGGATACCCATTTTACGCACCATTATCAAGGTTCCTCTGCAGATAAAAGAGTTGAATTATGAAGAAATAAATAATAAACCTCAGCACACACCTCTTGAGATATTTACTGGAAATAATCGAAGCTCTTCGTTACTTTAGTAACTTAATTACTTATTCAAAAGTAACAACAAAAAATAATTGCTTCACTCTCCGTCTTGAGTCTATTTTAAAAACTTTTCCCTGATGAATAATATTTTTGCTAGATATTTGATTGATAAACGGTAATAATATGCTCCAGCAATTTTAAACAAAATACGATTTTATGGTACCCAGTACTGTACGATTAAATCTATTTTTACACTCTTTGAAAAATATATTTGTCTATAAAGTAGAAGTAGAAAAACACAAAATGCCAGAGGCTAGCATACAATAAATCTTCTTTAAGTCGAAATATTTCGAGTTGTAGTTTATACCATTCGATGTAATGAAATAATGAAATAAAAAAAACGCTAAAACATCAAAGTCAAAAAAGTTAATGTTGTGGGTTTTTTGAAGAGTAAAAAACGTAAAGATGTGATCAGGCATTGATTTCGAACGAAGTTATTAGAAATTATTTAACGAGAAATTACGAAAGGTAAAATGTCTTCGTGTCACCGCTGGACTGTTGAAAGGAATGTTAAGTATTCTGGTCACTGGTCTTCTAACATATGAAAACTTTAGGTTCAAGGTGGGACAACATTTGTGACTGTGAATGGACATCATTTCATTCCCTTTTTGAGAGCTTCTTCTTATTATCTTCAGCTCTTGGGATTTTAGTATTCCAAGACTTTAAATTTCTATTGCCCCCTTAGGTTACGGTTCCAAAATGTGAACATTTTTTAATTTAAGATGAACAAATAACCGGTTTAAACAATAACTATACTTCAAATCATAATATCTAAAAATAATAATAATAAATATAATAATAATAAATAATATAATATAAATTAAATTAATTTGATCAATTAAGTTAAACAAAAAGTTAAATTTCAAATTAAATTAGATTAAGAAATATTTCCAAAAACAACTACTAATTGTACTAATTATAATGTTTGGTTAATATGTTATTAGGCACTGTGGCCTGTTTATTAATCAATAAATATGAACAAACAAACAAATAAGTGGAACGGGTTAGCTCAGTGGTTGCTTACTGGCTTTGCACCAAGAATACCCGGGTTCAAACCGCGGTATGGACAAATTCTGTATACGATTTTCTTCAACGCTTCAAAGCTTCAAAAAATCAGGAAATAAGTAAAAATCGGAAAATAACTCAAGTCAGGAAGTGACTAAAAATCGGGAAATGACTAAAAATCGAGAAATTAAGTAAATCCGGGAAATAAGCAAAAATCGGGAAATGACTAAAAATCAGGAAATGACTAAAAATCGGGAAACGACTAAAAATCGGGAAATGACTAAAAATCGGCAAATAACTAAATGTCGGGAAATAACTAAAAATCGGTAAAATGACAAAAAAATCGGGAAATTGCTGAAAATCGGGAAAAGGCTGAAAATCAGCAAATGGCTGAAAATCGGTAAATGACTGCTAAGAAACGGGAAATAGCTAGAAGGTTCAAATAGTTAAAAATCAAAGAATAACTGAAACTTGTAAAAAAAATTTTCTCGCTTCGCTCGCGAATTTTTTTTTACCATTTTTTTTTTTAAATTAACTACTTTCGCAATTTTAATCGATGCCTGACACTAAAAACTTCTAAAAGTAAACATATTTTATAGTTCCGATGAAAACTGCTACTGCAGCTCAAAGGCGTGGCCGCAATGGATTTTAATTAAATTTACCAAAAATTAAAATCGATAAGTGGTTATGTCATGTAATTAACCGATCGCTATTTAAGAGCACATCGCAAAAATGTGAACTGTCAAATTTGCGATGTTTTTTTCAGAATCCTGCTCAAATCACAAAATATTTGCGCATCTTCTGTGAAAGGATGAATGACTCTTACACAAATAATAGGTGAATCAGAATTCAAAAAGTTTGAGTATAAAGGTCGAAAGTTACTTTGAAAAATCATCGTATTCTAAGTTCATTTGCAAAGTACCTTCATAATTAAACTTTTTGAATTTGCATAAGAGTACATTTGCACACAGTACATCAACTATAATTGCTAATAATTCGTTATATACGCAGGATTCTGTTCTAAAAAAAACATCGCAAATTTGACAGTAATTTGACAGACAGTAACATTTTATATGAGGAAAATAAGAAATGATCGCTAAAAAATATAAAACGGTATCGCTCTCTCAGGTTTCTTATTTCATAGCGGCCAATTCTTTATTTTCAGCGATCAATTCATCATTTTTTGCGGTCATTTCTTATTTTAGAATTATCGGTTTAAATTCTCCTCACTACGCGAAAAATTCCTTCAAGTCGCAGCGTTAATTTCCATTACATTTTTGAAACGTATTAATGAAATGAAAAGAGTGCAAGACATACTTCATGCACAAATTTATACGTCGTATGTGTTGTGTACGAGGTGCAGCGCTGCAAGAGAATTATGTACGGAACCATTCAACAACAAAAGTGTAGCAACGAATTTTGTATCAGCGATATCTCAAAATAGATGAATTATGGAAGTGTCAAGTCCAAGGCCGAATTCATTTACCCTTACCATCTTGCATTTGACACCTCTAGAAAACATTCATATCGCTGATATAAAATGTGTGTGAACACAGGAAAATGCGAACGTTGCGTCGATATTAAATGGCGGATGTTGCATCGATGTGCCGTCTAGACAAAAAAACAAAGTTGGTATTCAATGGTTCGAAAATAGTTAATTTTTATCTCAAATATCTCATCTTTGGTAACATTACTTTAAAAATCCAAACGATAATTTTGTGTAATGTGTAAAGCTTGAGATGTACAACCTCTGAAATCTCTTTGCTCCATACAAACTTTGCATCGGAGACTTAGGGACTTCATCAGAATTGTCTATGCGATGCAGCCTCACGTCTTCACTTTTTTTTAACCAGCCTATCTTTAGTTTATTTTTGTTTTTAAGATGTAGCTGTCAATCATTGTCGTAGACTTTACGAAATAAAATTGTTTACATATTAATATGGGAATTTTTAAAATCGTTCTTCATTTTAAATAATTGACCAGAATTATCTTCAAGTTTAAGAAAGAACTAAGCGACAACTTTAAAAAGTCATTCACAGTTTCCTCCTGCAAAATCGCAACAGGGATTTCGCATCTAATTCAATAGATTTTATAACAAGAGTCTTAACCATTGAAATTGTGAAAAAGGGATTTCTTTTTTTAAAATCATTTGTAAGATGCATGGCATGTGGTACATAAAAATTAAAAAGATTTTTTTGTTATATATTTGGTCAGAATCCCAATATCAATACAAAGATGTATCGATTTATATGCAGTTCATACACAAAATACAGACGTTCAAAACAAAGACCATAAAAAAGTGTATTTCAAATAAGAAGAAAGAAATATCGAAAAGAATTATCGTATATGGCAAAGGAAAAGAAAAAAAAAAATAAAAAAAAAACACAAAAATGTTTATTATGTACAGGTGAGGTAGTATATGGTTGTATATAATGGATAAAATCTTCTTTTGGGTTACACGATGTTAGAATATTTTTTATGGTATGGTTATTTTCTAGATTAATAAAATAACAAAAAAGAAGCAGGTAATCGTTTGTGTTGGTAGAGAACCTAAGGAAACGATGGTTCTGTGAGCACGATTAAAGCAAAATAAAAACAAATCTGGTGCTAAAGAGAATTCGTATCTGATAAGTTTTTGGATTTTTTATGTACAGGTCAATATAATGCAGCGTTGGTGTATATCCCATTCGAAGATCTCCATAACAAGCATCGCTAACGAGATGCTCTGCACTTCTTTATAGTTTTTTATATGCAATTTGCTTTCGAGTTATAATGTTCGTAATAATTTCGTTTAATGGGTTTGGCTTTATTAAATACCATTAACCATTAACAAGGCAGCACATAATAAATTTTGCTGTAATCATACATGCTGTTCTCTCTTAAAAGAACAATCGAAAAAATTGTGGACTGTAGAATGTGGATTAAATACTTAAGTCTCTCGAAATGAAAAATTCTTAAATTCCAGAAATTGTTTAGATTTTTTTCATTATTTCATTTTTACAATTTTTCCAAAACTAAATCGTTTTTAAATAATAGTAGATTATTGAACAGGCCAGTAAGTGACGCGTTAAATCATTGTATTTTTGAATATACAGGAATAACATACAAACAAATAATTATGCATCGAGAAATGTTTTTAAGCAAAAAGCTGTGAGAACGGTTTTGGACGAGGGTAGAGTTTAGATTCCGAGTCGAAGGCGAGGAATATGACTACACGAGTCCAGAAACAGTTCTCAAAGCTTTTTCCTTAAAAACATTCCGAGATTGCGTAATTGTTTGTTTGTATGTTATTCCTGTATATTCAAAAAAATTATTACAATCTTACAATGGTCTGTTCAATATGCTGGTTTATCTGAAAAAGCGGTCGTTAAAGGTGAAACAAAAACAATTTCGGACTCACAGTACTTTTCATGTTGCGCAAATTGGTATGATATGCATGCTTATGTGCAACGGTATTTACGATGTCTGCATAGAGTCGTTTTGCTATATTTTTCTGTATATGTGAGAATTGTGACGGAAAATATTTTCCCATCACTTGGGACGAAAAGTTGCTTTCCGCGGTATGTGCATCAACACACTCTCATTATTACAAAAAAATATCTTTCAAAATACCCCAATACACACTCGATGTGTACTTTTCGCTTGGGCTTCGCCCGCGCATACGTACACATCTCGTGTGTATTGGGGTATGTTGAAATATACGAATCGCTCTTTTCATTTCTAAAGCAAAATTTAAGTTCTTCAGAGTCCGTCTCTTCATTTCTTTAATCAGCTCGTCGCGTCGGTCGGAGCATTTTGATAAAACTTTATTTTGATTCGGGAATACGTCATTCGTACAAAGCACGTTGTTGTCGGTATATAGTGGGTATAATGTCTCATGAAATTTAATTAATTTGTTGTTATTGGCTTCAGTAACTAAAATTTCGTATTAAATTTAAGTAATTTATTTCTTCAAATAATGATGCATTTATCGGTCTCTTTTGCGGCCGCTTTCAGATAAAACTATTTAGTTTCTTGAACTTTTATAACATTTCACGTTAAAAGGCTACATTTACCCAAATAACTTTACGGTTATTTCTTAGTTTTCCTACTTTTGCAATCCACGGTGGCTCTGTACGTGTACAGCAAAGACATTACCATTTCAGAATCCGCCTTGACTGCATACAATGTAACAGAATCTACTTGTTACATGTTTTCACACTTAATGCGTTCGCTGTTATAAATACGCAGCCAATGTGGATTGCAAAAATAGGAAAAACTAAAAAAATTAACGAAAAGCGGGTATATTTTATTGTGCGTAACTGTATGTTGCACTAGCACTGTTATCCTACACAATGCAGATATTAGGATGTGAGAATTAGGATAGGAAAAGACTGAAAACTCGAAATGGGATACACGATAGGATACAGTAGGACAAATGTTTCTATGTATGAGTGCACCAGTTGGTCAAAGTAGCTATCAACAAATTAGATATGGCAATTTGCACAATTTGCATGATGATTCAGGAAGTATGTGTTGATTTTCTAATTTTTGCACCCTCTTTCATCCCTGTAGTTTAGATGACCTAACATCCTTGAATAAACTATTTATTGCGGACATAAACTTTTAGTGAGGGTCTCATCTTTGACAAGAGCATCATAAATGAATGCTCTCTTTTGCCAAGTGCATTTTTTTTGTTCGAACAATAGAAATACCAGAAAATAAATTTTGAAAATGCACTTATACGAAGTTTGATTACTTTAGAGGTCTGTAGTCTTACACATCGTTTTTTCCTTGACTATTTTGGGTTTTCTGTTATTTTTAGCACCAAGTAACAATGTCGTGATCTTTATACGAAAAAGAAACGAGATAAACATTTGAAGAAATTTATGACATCGCCAATAAATCACCTACCTATCCTATTACTCACTGCAATGGGTGAGATAATTTTTATTCCTCTTTAAGTTCATCATCATCGCCAAACTTTGTAGACGGTTTATACCTTCCCGTGTGAGGTTTTTAACTTTTAACTTCTAAATCTAATTTAATTGAGTCAATAAGCTTCTCATACTGCATAATTTGCATTCAATGTTCTCTTTGAGAGCCTGCTATTACTCATCCTCTGAACTGCAGCCAGACGTCTTATTTGTCAATCTTCTATGTACGATTTGCTGCGGCACCATGTTATGAAGCCTGGGTGTGCCTAGGAACGTTACTTTCATGCTATACATCGAAGAAAAATCCTATACCAGAATTTGTCCCCACCAGGATTGAACCCGGATACTCTTGGTGGAAAGCCAGTACGTTACCACTGAGCTAACCCGAGCTAACTTTGTGCCGCTACTTAAATCTTTTTTTGTTGAACACATGAGACTTCAATTGATTGGCCACCGCCTTTATCATTTTCGTCCTTTCCTCAAATTCCCTAACTAACTTGCCATCCCTTGAAAATTCATCATCGTCATCATCAAACTCTATAGACCATATTAGTACCTTTCGGTGTGAGGTCTTTATGCCACAATCCCAGAATGGTGAGCTATCGACCTACATGCCCCTATATCTCCCCCCCCCCCTTCTAAATCTGACTTAATTGAGTCTATAAACCTTCTCCTTGGTCTAACACCCGGAACCTGTTGTAATTCCATTTTGCTGCTTTAAAGGAATTTTGTAAACTGACTAACCCTAGCTTTTAGTTAGATTTGGATTAACCTAAGAGTGATAGAGGGTGTTGCGACGCAGAGACCGAGAATGTCTATCGTTGCGACGATTTTTATTGATTCGTGTTTGAGACACCGGCCTGATAAGTTGTTTTGAATTTCTTCCTGTGGGGTTAATTTTGTGGACGCGCAAATCGGATTGATGGGTTTGATAGTTTTTGGTCCTGAACAAATCACTTACAGAAGCAGTGAAATGTACCTCTTTGCGTGGCTTTGGTGTCGGATAAATATATGCGAATCAGCTGAAATGGAATTTCTTTATTTGTTCGTTTTCGCTGGCGGACATATTATCAGGAAATTTGGAAGATTTCGGTTTTTGGTTTGGTTACGTGGCATTGTTTCATTCACTCCATCATAAAGCTAAGTAATTAGCTTTAGAAGTGCGCGCAATTATTTTTAAGTGGAAATAAAGTTGTCAGTGAATTTTACTAGTTATCTGTATTTGGACTTAAAAGTTTTGTGTAGGTTAGAAAATCGTTACTCTGTGCACCCGAGATCCTTTTCGGTAGCCTGTTATAACGCATCCTTTGAAGCGCAGACCACTGACCCTTAACTTTAGTTTTGCTGGCACGTATTTTCATCACGTACTCCTCACATGCGACATTCGCAACGTTTTTATGTATGAATTCGGCCATATCAGGAATGATGGTCTCAAGCACTTTTTAGCTTCCTGCAGTTTTGAAATCATAGGCTGGAATAGACCGTCGTTCCAAAAGAGAACGACTTTTCAATTAATATGACGATTATTAGCCGAGTACCTCCAGTTTGCGATACAATTAACCGCAGAACTTACAAGAAACCATATTCTCCATTCTAAAGTTGTATTTTCGGTTCGGTTTTATCTAGTTCGAATATTTTGCACATAACCAAACTAGATAGGTAGTTTCATTCCGTTCGTTTACGTACAAAGAAAATAAAATTCTTTCAATTTATTGATATCATGTCTGGGTCTTGTGATTTCAATCTAATCGCATAAAGTTGACAGTAAAATTGGTTTGGAAGGGAATGTGAAATCTAATAATTTAAAAATTGTTTTTTTTATTTCATTCATTCGAATTGGGCAGGTAGACGTGTGTTTATGATAATTTTTCTTATTAATTTCCAATGGTTCATTTAACAAGGTGTGTTGGTTTGAAAATGTCTTATTAAACTTTGACAGCAAAACGATTATTTTGTTACGATTGCAACACCAACTTATTAATTGGAACAGAGAACTTTTAGTTATGATTGATAGATAGAAAATGGGCAAGGTATAATTTCGTGGCTGTCGTGCATTAGATTCGGACAAGCAATGCAAGGCTGCCTCTTATTCTTCAATATTCATTCATAATTCATAATGGTCGAAGAAGAAACAATCGATTTGTAACTCAATTCGGCCATGTAACATAAATTTGTCCGGGTTTTGGACCCCCCTCCCCCTTGTACGCAATGTTGTATACAAATTACGATTTATTTGTGTGAATTGTCGGTTTTCTTAGTCTCCCCCAACGCTAGCGTCATTTTTAAAGGCTCCCTAAGCAATGAGCTTACAGAAACAGATATGTTGGAATATTGAAGCTTCGAAAGCCTCTCTATCTTGAAAGCAATCTCTTGCGTTCCTTAATTGAAATAATTTTATAATTTTTTTCGTTGCACACGGTAAAAATGAAAAAAATAAGTTAACAAGGTGGTATTTTCATACTATTAAACGGCATTTTATACCATATTCAAGTATATAAGCACATTAGAGAGATACTGAAAGGTAAAAGGTATGATAAGAGGTCATGCCGCCCCTTAGACTTTTTGATTGTCGCTCAATTAAACTAATTTTTGGTATAAAATACTGAGGGCTAGTATAATATTAACATTTAACTTCAGTGTAGAAGAAAGTTGAAGAATGAAGGAAGATTTCAATATTCGGTTAAGTTCAATCATAGTTTCGAATCTGCGTTTGTCAGGTTTTGCTACGATTGTTAAGTTCATTGAATTTGGTCAACTTACATGAAACTCTCTGCAGAAGTATCAGCAATAGCATTAATCCCAAATATCCAGTCGTGAATTTAATGTCCATAAAACAGGCCCCAGAGGCCATTTCGTAAGAATATTTTCAATAGAAATTCATTATGTTGTGTTTGAATTTCATTCTCATTTACAAATGATTGCTTTGAAACACAGAGGATCTTTTCAACAACTTTTTTGTTACACACAAATACGCTCCACTGTATTGGGTTAATGTAAACAACAAAAAATCAAACAGATGCACAATGTAATCGCTTTTCAATAGAAATTTTGTGTAGATTCACGCACATTTGTTTTCACGCACTTGATATTTGTTTTAATAAAAATAAGCTAAAAAAATAACTCATTCACATCCACGCAACAAAATTGTAACTCCGAAAAACAACGAAATGTTGGTTGAACTTAAGGACTAAAAATGCGCACAAATCAAAAAGCACAAAGCCAATTGCAATGTTTTAATTAACAAATATTTATCATTTTAAATTATAAATCTATTCGAATAAAATTAACGCGCTGTTTATAAAACACTGTAGGCACATTTCGATACGCGTCTTCTCCCCGATTGAAATCAGAAAATGTTATGAGGAGCCGAGTGCGATTAATGATTGAATGGGATGTAAACCGCTTGACGTTTATTAGTTTGACACATGTGTGACAGCTGATTTAAAAAAACATTACCGGTGTTTGTAAATTCTTTGGCGCAACTAATTCAAACTGTTTTCGTTGGAATCATTTTGAATATTGGTGCTGTGGTTTAAAGACGTTTATCATGCCCGGAGTTGTATTGGAGGGCGTGACGCAGTTCTCACACCCCAAAAAAGAAGTCCATAAACTCAAAAAACACCATACAAAAACCTTTGGGAGAAGGAGCTATATATACGCGAACTTTTCAGTTTTTTCCTCTCGCCCTCCTCCACCTCCAAATTATTTTTACGTCGCAGCAGCTTTCCGATGAGCCCAGACTCATCAAAATCAGTTGGAAATTGGCTGAGATATCGAGGTATGAAAATTATATTTTTTTATGGGCCATCAATTTTTCTATTGTTCTCATCATAAAAACAACTTTTTTTCTGATCTGTCGCTTCCTATCTACGTTCTATGTATCTATGTATGTTTTATCTATTAATAATTTTCGATCTCGAGAACTAGACAGCTGATCTACCTGAAATTTTCAGAGAACGTCAGTCTCGGTCCCAATATTTCATATGCCGCTTTTCCGGAAAAACTCTGGAAAAACCGTGGCATCTCGAAAAGTGGTCAATTTTGAAGGTTTTTCACGTAGTGCTCCGAGTTTTCGAATTTTAGCTCCGGAATGACAATACTCAGAGAGTTGGTTTTTCTCGATAGTTATAGAGATTGGTAAGGAGACTTTTTTGGGATCCTAAGAAAATGGCTGCCAGCTGTCAAAGTGACGCCATCTTGGATTTTTTGCTTTTCTGAATTAGAATAATTACACGGTTAGTTTCTTCGGGATAGTTCTAGAGATTGGTGAAAGGAATTTTCAGCCTGAAGCCTGAAAATTTTTTACGCCGGAAATTTTTTTAGCTGAAATTTTTTTTCGCCGTAAATTTTTTTCGCCAGAAATTTTTTTTCGCCGCAGTTTTAACACGCAAAAATTTAAAAAACAAAACAATCTTCGCACAACGAAAGAAAAGTTAAATTTTTGCAGTGTAAAAACTGCTTTCAGAAAAATTGTTTCGTCGTTGGGTCTGGCATTTGTGACGCAATTTTTTTAGCACAACGTAATTATGTGTGCAATTAAGTGATGCAATTTTTTTTAAGGAATAAAACTTTGACCACAAACTAACATTCAATTCTAGCAAAATTCTGCGTATTATTGGCGATAGCGTCACCTCAAACAATATCACCAATTTTCGAAGTGGACAATAGAGATGAGCGGGTTGTCCGAAACTTCGAAAAACCCGACCCGAACCCAACCCGAACCCGAATTGTTTTTTTCGGGCTCATTATGTTTCGGGTTTCGAAAACTTTAATCGGGTCGGGTTCGGTCCGGGCCGGGTTTGGAAACAGTTCGGGTTTCGGGTTTCGAAAAATTTTATTGGGTCGGGTTCGGTCCGGGTCGGGTTGTTGTATCATTTTATTCGGGTCCCGATCCTTTATTGACTTTTTATATTTTACAAAACTCGTCTAAATTTTATCATCTTACATTACACGAATTTTGTTTTAGTCTAAGGTCCGTGAAGAATGCAGACGTGCGTCGGGCCTTGAAATAATTTTTGTTTCGAAGTAATTTGGGTTGTGACTTTCGAAAAACTTGAGTGTCTGGTTCGGTCCGGGTCGGGTCTTGAAACAGTTCGGTTTTCGGGTTTCGAAAATTTTAATCGGGTCGGGCTCGGTCCGGGTCGGGTTTCGAAAAATTTTATCGGGTCGGGTTCGGTCCGGGTCGGCTTTCGAAAAATGGTCGACCCGCTCATCTCTAGACTGCGTCACACATTACCTTTTAAGTGGTTTTTGTTGTGATAAAAAATATTACTGAAACGTATGGTGGCACATCGTGAAACATTCTTTCTAAGTAAGAATAGAGACAATAAACAATCCATTGTTTGAAGTTATCTTTTCCTCAATGAGTACATAGAGCAGAATTCACGAAATGGGAGCTCAGGCTACTCACTCGGACTTAAAGTTCTAATTATGGGCGAGATTTTCTTCTTTTTCTTGTTTCCTTGTTCTGTCTATAAAATCAAAATTATTTGTGAAAATTCTTTTTGGATGGCCCTTAAATACACGGCGAAGAGAATTCGCACCACATAACAATTGCGGTAACAATCAGGAAAATCATAATGTTGTGCAAGGTCTTTAGCTATAACAATAGTTTACAAGGATTTAAAAAGTATTCATTTCAATTTGTTTATTTTGACCTGAAAAAACAGGGCCAGTAACATGCTACCGGAAAGGGTCTTGAATGCAAAGCGCGTTAGCTAATTGTCGGTATTCTCGGTATTGAGCATATAGGGAAATGCATCCAGCCTAGCGGAAAAACAAATTGAAAATTTTTGTCTCATTTTAAAGATTTAAGGTAAATATCGAAGCAAAAATAACTGACCGGAAAGTATATGCGATCGGGAAAGTATAGTTCACCGGGAACTGAAGTTGACCAGGAAGTATATAATTGACCTGGACATAAAGTTGACCGGAAAGTATAGCTGACCGGAAAATTTAAATGACGGGGAGGTATAGCTGACCAAGAAATAAAACTGACGAAGAGCTATAGATCATCGGCGTGCGTGGTGATTGTCAGTATGTGTGGTATCACAGACTTTCTGATGAAGGTGGGAAATAGCTTTTAAATAGGGAATGGCCTGAAAATGGCAAATTACTTCAAGCTTAGAAATGAAAACTAATGTTTTGAAAAAAGGGAAATGATTTGAAGTTCAAACGATTTAAAAACGGGAAATTATATGGCAAAATGGGATTTTGGATACCGGAAAGAAAAGATAGGTCCAGGAGTAGACAAAGGGGAAGGGTTATAGATTCAATTAAATCGGACTTAGAAGTTAGTGGACTTTCACTGAGCGAAGAAACCATCTCCTTGGCGGGTCATGCAGGGCAATTGCTCACCATCCTAGGCTCGTAGGGTTGGGACTTAAAGACTTCACGCTGAAAGGTAGTAGTGGTCTTATGGTTTGATGACGATGATCCGGAAAATTGGAATCTGGACTCAGTTTGTTCCGGGCACTCTTCATTTCCTCCCTATTGCTTCTAGAACTTGCCATTATAACCTGACCATTGGCTTGAGCATATGCTTGTATTTTCCAAGCATGAGCATAAGCAGAAGCTTGAGCATAAGGTTTTGCTGATAAAGCTTTTGCTCAAGTAGGAGCATTCGAACAAACTTTTAATTCTTAGTACTCGTTTGACTGAGCCAAATTTTGGTACAAGTTTTATACAAACTTTAGCGTTAAGTTAGTCGATTGCTTGATTTGTATTAGCGATTGTGATCAATGTAATTTGTAATTTTTCGTCACATCGTCCACTGCATTAGTTTGTATGTGAACGTATACATCAAATTAAATGTATGAGACAAGCATATTGAAACCATATTCATATCTAAAACTTTATTGATTTCTTATCACATTTCCGAACATGACAAAAGGTTAGCCATGGTTTGTTTTGTATGTTCGGTAGAGATGTGCGTCGACGCGCATCACACTGAATGCTAGTGTGAACAAAATATCTAATTCCGCCGATTTTTCAAAGAAAATTGGAATTATTAGTCAAATAAGCTAAATTTAACGTAAAATTTCAAGAAGATCCATAAAAAATCTTCAAAACATCACAAAAAATCTTCAAAAAATCACAAAAAATCTTCAAAAAATCACAAAAAATCTTTGGTTTTTAAAAATCCTGGCACACGAAACAATTTCACGTAAATTTTTTCAATCATATTTTATACATTTTGCAAAAAAAAAATTATTCTAAAAAGTACTTATTTATTGATTTCCCAATGTTTTTCTATGAGATTTGTTTACACTGAAATTTCCCTGCAATCGCCTTCGGCGATTTCCCTGCGGCCCAAATTTTTTCCCAAAAAATTTCCTTACATCCAGGATCTTTTACTACTAAAAATCAATTTGATATCTACAGGCGATGTACCTTAAAAGTGAAACCCCCACGAAATATCACAGCACTCCACCTTTAATAGATGCTAAAAAGTCAGTCTCCAGCTGTATTGCATATAGAAATACAGAACCTGTATATGACAAATGTGGCCTGACTTTATGTCATCACTATGCAACTCCTGTTCCTTGCAAAAAAAATTGGGTATCAACAAGCTGCGACACTCATTATGTAAAGAACTATTACTAAACACTTCGAATGTTTACTTTACTAAATTGATTCATACAGAAAGTCGTGTTCTTAGAAATAAATGCCAGTCCAATGGAAACTATAGATTTGATGTCGTCAAAATTTTTAAAAGTTATCTTACAGTTAGGATTACACAGCGCTCAAATGTTTGGTGTTTGGCCCTTTCGTTATGATGAAAAATCTGGGTCTTTTCACACGACCAGGCTATTGCGCTATTACACGGGCTTTGTAGTACCTTTCATATTATTCGCCTACGTTCTTAGTATCAAGATGATAATAGTCAACAAAGATGTCAGTGTACATATTCCCAGCTCGATGGGTCGATTTACAACGTTGTTATTGAGTGGGGTCATAATTTTAACATACTTAGCAACGTCAGTTAACCAAATTTTAAAATATAATTCGATAAAAGATTGGTTCAAGAAAGCGCGAGTGGTAATGATAAAAATTCATTGTTTCAAAGAAGGGGTACGATTTCCGTATTTATGACTCACCGCACAATATGTGGTAAATGTGTTGCTAACAAATGGCCTAATTGCTTACGCGACAATCGGCATCGGACGGCACTTGATCAGTAACTCTTGGAAGAATTTGTTGATAGTACTTTACATGTTACCTTGTATTCCCATTGTAATCATACCTAGCACATATTACGGCGTGATGATGGCAATAACTTACTGTTATCGGATCATAAATTATCACTTACGAAACATTACGCGCGAACTCACGAGCCACAGAGGAACTTCACGTAACACTTTGTCGGAAAAGGGAAATGAATTTTTTGTAAAACGATCGCATGAGATCGATAAATTAGCTATTTTACACGAAGAGTTGACAGCGTGTTCCAGTTTGATCAATAGAATATTGTCGGTGCAATTATTATTTTTCGTAGTTTACGAAATGATTGTGTTTGTGTCGAAATTGTTCATCATTTATGTAATATTTGAGTTTAAAGTTAGGAGGCTGCTCACAGCTCAATTTAATTATTCCATTCTGTGGTACAACATCGTCGTTTGTTTTGTGGCTTTTTGGACAATGTTAGTGCTTTTTCACTCATGCCATGTCACAATGAAAGAAGTTGAGTTTCTCATTCGTAAACTATAATTCTTAAATTGAATCTTACCATTTTTTTACAGTCATCGAAAACTGGAGACATCTTACTTTCCATTCGATTAAATAAATCAGTCGATATTAGGCGAAGTGTAAGTTTCCATATGTTCGAAGATGTAACATGTTCGAAATCTCGCGTATTTGTGAAAAAAAAACTTTGGAATAGTATGTTACTTTGGACCCTACGAAAGTAATTCATTTTGAGTCTGTTATGATCAGAAGTCGGTCTATTCCAACTGTCAAAATGACATTTTAAACGTCAAATAATTTCTAAAGTTAAGCCGCGGTATTAATTTTCGTTCGTGTTTAATTTTTCTTTGAGAAAATGAACTCAAATTATACGAAGCAAACTTTTCGAACGTTTTCCTTACGTACCTATAAATGTGACGTTTGAAATTTTATATCCGAGCCGAAGACGAGGTATGCAACACAACGAATCAAAATAACAGTTTCCAAAGCGTGTCGCTACCACGAGTGAGTTTGCGAGTTCTCAGAATTGTGTCTGAAGTAATGAATTATGTAGGAGGGTCGAATGAATAATGTTTTATTGCCTATCCTCACTAGTGAACACAAAAGTTTTTACTTCAACAGTGACGACAAGAGTTTTACTTCACTTGTGAAAACAAGCGTTTTGCTTCACGAAAAATATCCCAAAAACCTACATGTTTCTGATGGGGTACGCAACAAAAATATTTAAAATTGTCTGTAGTGCAAAACATTAAATCAAACAGAAAAGTTAGCGATAAGCGTCAACTGTTGTCATTTCTTTGAAATAACAGTTTTATGTGATTCTTGCACCTTGTTTTAAGATACATTTTTATTTGTCTTTGTTCAGATTGATGAATTTGGCCTGCAACTCAGTCATAACAAATTAAAAGTTACAACATGCGGACTGTATTCGATGGACCACACTATCTTGTACTCGGTGAGTTTGGTGAATTTCATGGAAAATAGAAAAAAAATAATTAAAGAAATCCTTTGCGACAGATCGTTGCCATGGCATTTACCTACACTTTGATATTAATTCAGTTTGAATTAGCTGGACGTTAACAGATAATCGTTTGAACATTTGACGGTACAAATTTTATGATATGCTTTCAGCATCGATGGAGAAAAGTTATAACGAAGAAGGTGTTCGAGCGCTAAATGAGACGAGTCGCGGCATCGGCTTCTGTCAACTTCATTACGAAATACGTCGAACTTTATGTGAAGAATGTAAAATATGTGATGATGGCAAAAAGTGATCTAATTGCCCAGTGTGTTATTGTAGTTACAGTTATATGACGGAAAATAATGTTATAAGAGAATGTCATTGTTGGTTTTCGGAAAAATATTTAAATGTTAAAGAAAATTTCACATTTCTTTAGAATTGAATTAACGTAGAAACAATACAGGACCAACGCCCTCTTGCGAAAGTACATACGCAATGAACGAATTTGGGTAAAGTGTTGTGAAGCGGTGAATTCTTTTCCATATAATTTGACATTTTGTAAATTTACAATGCTGTACAACGTTGTAGGATCAATTAATTCATTATAATGGCGGGTTGCTAGAGCTGAAGTAAAAATATTTTTCGGTGGCGGTGGCGCACTTTTTTGATTTTTTTCAGCGGCGGTTAAATCTGTCATTTAGAAGAAACATTTCTACCGCGGCTCTGATCGGTCTTTGGATGCGGCCTAGGCTAGAAAATTCTTATTTTTTATAGACTGCGGAGAAATTGGTTCAGTGATGGCAGGTCTATTGACGGTGTGCGGATCTAGTTAGCAAAGCAGAGGCGCATATTTCTCTCCCGAAGTTTATTCCTCTGGCCGGACGAAACTGCTGCGACCAAGTCTTGGCGTTGACGACGTTTATAGAATCTGGCTTTGAACTGAAGCTGAAAACAGGAGTCACTTTCGTGGATCTCTCTTCAGCGTATGACACCGTCTGGATAGACGGTTTGCTGCAAAAATTCATTGACGTAATTCCATGTTCATTCATCGCGCAGCTTCTTCAAGACATGCTGGCGAACCGAAAAATCAAAGTTTTTATGAATGGCCAATGCAGCAAAACAAAAACTTTAAGCAGTGGGATTGCCTAAAGGTTCGGGCCTGGCACCTCTCCCATTCAATTTATACATTAGCGACATGCCAGAGTCGATTTATTTATTGTAGGATTTCTTGGGTTATAGCGGCGTAAATAATGTAAATTTTTTTATTCTTGTTGCTATATTTCGGGTTTATTGTCGACCATCTTCAGGCTTTGGTTCTTTAAACTAACACTAAATCACATATAAAAATCATATTAAATTACGGACTAAACTAAACTAATTTTTGCACGGTCATCATATCACAGTTTTCCATCTCACGCAAATTTGGTTACGCCGACGATATCGCACAGGGAGTCCAAAACAAAGACCCGAAATGTATCGAAATCATTCTCACAAACGACCTGGCCAACCTGGAGAAATACTACCGAGACTGGAGCCTATGCCCGAACCCAGACAAAACCGAAGTCGGTTATTTCCACTTAAATAACCGCGAAGCGCACTCGCAGCTGAACGTCAAGTTTTGTGGCAAAACAGTGAAGTACAATCCAAACCCAAAGTACCTTGGCTGCACGATGAATAAAACTCAAACACACAAGCCGCATTTGGAAAAAGTTGGACCAAAACTAAAGACCAGAAATAACATCATCCAAAAGCTTGCTGGGTCAACATGGAAGTGTGACGCAGCTACAATTCGGACAGCCGCTTTGTCACTGGTCTATTCAACAGCCGAATACTGCTGTCCAGTCTGGTTGACAAGCTCGCATACAGAAGATCGACACACAGATAAATGCCAGCCTCCGCCTTGTCACCGGAACTCTAAAGTCAACTCCACTGCCATGGTTGCCTGTACTCGCAAACATCTTGTCATCAGAAATCCGACGTGAGTCAGCACTCGCTACTAAATGGTCGAAAATCACAAACAACGAATTGCTTCCTATCCATCAAGATCTGGTAACGGCTCCTCTTGTGCCGAGACTGCAGTCAAGAAAACCGATCTGGACCGAACCGTTTTTCATCGATCAAAATTACGTGTACGATACAAAGGAGAGATGGAGACAAAAATGGCAAGAGGCTAAAGTGCACAACAAACATCTGGTAACCGACCCGACAGAAGCAGTGATCGATATGGCCACAGAGCGAAAAATGTGGTGTCAACTTAACAGAGTCCGCACCGGGCATGGCCGTTGCGCAAACATGTTACATAAATGGAACGCAAGCAGTCCACCATCCTGGGATTGTGGAAAAGCAAAACAAACAACGAATCACATCGTAAATGATTGCGCACAACGAAATTTCACTGGTGGCCTAAACGAACTCCACGAAGCCACCCCCGATGCATTGCTTTGGCTACAACGTTAGGACATAGACCTGTGACCCCCGCTCGGCTTGACGCATTAATCGTATTAACACCGACGCGAAGTAATTCTTCAAGAATCAATTTCAGAATTAAGACGTTGTAATTGTTCATTTCTTTATACCATACGAAATAATAATAATTCCTCTGGCAACACGTCTATTATCAGACCAATTCTGTTCTACGGTAGCCATGTGTGGCACCATAAAACTAAAATTAATATGGTCAAAACGGACCTTTAACACGTTCAGAGGATGGTGATGGTGATGTTAGGTATCACAGGACTCATGAAATAAACCCCCTACTAAAGCCCATACAGAGGCCTCCGTGCACTTTCTATCTATGATAGAACACTAATTTTAATAAAAAAAAGCACTGGAAGTACCTATGAATATGCTTCCGGTAAACATATACGGGGAACAAGAAACCATGGTCACATAATAAGCTCGTACGAAGCCATCATATCAGAAGTGTCAATGGGTTCAGATAAATGCATACCCGCATATATCTTCGACAAGAACATTAAAGTTCTAATACCACGGAGAGAGCATTGGGAAAAAAACCCTTAGGACGTAAATGTTTCACAGATGGCTCAAAAATGGATTTAGGAAATGGCCTAGTAATCTATGCGTCTGAAACGAAAATAGAAAGCATCAAACCATTGGGCAAATATGCTATTATTACACAAGTTGAAACTCTTGCATTTATTGAAACATGTAAAGTTTTAGTCTCACAAGACACGTGCAATACGAACATAAACTTATGCTCTGACAGTCAGGCCTCACTCAGGGCTCGTCATTGCTTTACCTCAAAGCTTATGATGGAATACTTAGACTCATTAAATGATGTAAGTCATTCTAACACAGTAGAGGTGAGCGGGCCGTACAGCGACGTATAGGAAGTGCAGCGAATATGATTATGATGAAACTCTCCTACATCTCTTAAGAACATGCTCGGCAATGATGCAATGCAGGAAAAAAGTCTTCGGGAATTAGTTCCAAATGGAAAATGAAATAATCAATTGCTGGACGACAATCTGATTTTTTTAAACAATTTCAAACTCAATTATGAAAATGTAATTGCATATAATTGGTAGTAAAAGAGGCCCAACGCTAATTACGTTTCTAATATGTTCTGATTCACCGATATGGGTGGGATGGCGTTTGGCAACAGTTTTATGGTCACCTGTCAATGTTGATATTGTTAGTCGCCAGGGAAGTACTTATACTGTTGCACAAACTAGGGATTGTTGGAGTAGACCATGCTCTCTTGAGTTGGCTTGAATCATACCTTACCGGGGATTCCAATATGTGCAGGTCATGTGTCTCCGAAATTTGAGGTCAAACCTGGTGTGCCTCAGGGCAGTCAAGCTGATACACTGCTCTTTGTTCTTTTTATGGATGATGTCATTTAGATCTTCAAATCGATAAATATTTTGTATGCTGACGACCTTAAGCTGCTTTGCAGAGTTGCATCGATCTCTGATGCAAAATGTCAAATTATATGAAAAAGAATTCACCGTTTTCAATATTGATGCTCTAGTGCTTTGGTATAAGCGAGATCAGTTGGTCCTTAACGTGGGTAAATACAAAGTAATGTCTTTTTACAGGGTCCGTGACCCGATTTATTTTCAATATGAGGCGTAGGAGAATCAATTTGTTCGTGATGTTTGTGTCCGCTGTCGTCTTAATGCCTGATTTTAGCTTAAGAATTCAGTTGAGGCTCCTGCGTCCGCTTAGAAGTAGAGAATTCTTTATGATTCCTTTTCATCGTACTGACTATGGACAACATGGCCCACTTGATAGAATGCTCAGAATTGTCAACTTTTTCTCACAATTTTACAGAGACGATCTCATGAGGAGCCAATTTCGGTCCAGGGTTAGATCTGCGGCTCTCACTGCTTCATTACTCGGTCAACTGGGACTTCAGTCTTTGATGATACTTTTAATTGAGATAGACGGTGTCTTTGTTTTATGAATGGCAGCAGCCTGTGCTTTACATGACTTTGTCCGATCTCGCCCGATATTTATGTTGAATCAGATATCTGGTCGCGTAACATCAAATGTATTTGATCAATTAATTCTATTTTCTTCTTGAATCGACCTGTGTTAATTGTGATTCGAAGAGTCTTTTTTATTTTATTTTTTTTTGTCTGAACCATTTTGTACTTTTTTAATATGATGAAGTGAGGAAGCTCGGATTCGAACGGTTGACGTAATAATAAATAAATAAATAATTAAAATATTGTTCCTAATTATTGGGAGTAATAGCGAGTCCTCGTTCATGGGAATTGTGTAAACTACAAAAGTATTCCGATCATAAATTAAATTTATTGTACCTTCCATTTAAACATTCAAAAATACAACATACGTTCATAGAATTTTATAAATTTATCAATGAAAAATGCAAGTGGCATGAAATCACACAAGAAATTATAAAAAAAGATTACTTTTTGAATCCTTCCGAAGAGACGAATACGTGAAACTCAATAGTACAAAATTTACAATTTAAAGTTAAGAATTTGAGCGTTTCGTAAGTGAATTTTGATTCAAAGAAATGCATAAACATGATACTCACTAGACTTGAAACACTGAAACTCACTTCAGATTTTTATCCATTGAATCTCGACGAAAATTTCTAAGTGAAATTTCAAAGTGAACTCAACGAACTTTCATTCATGCTACAATTAGCAACTCATCCATTCCGATTTTTTTCTAATCGACTTAAAGATAAGCGAACATAATCGGTCTACCACAAAGGCTAAAACTGTATCAGCTATCAGTACGCATATTAGGATTTTCTTGAACTGAAAACAATTGCAAAAGAAAAGAAAATATTAAAACACTTTAGCATTAAGACGATGTGATTAACTTACATCTTCTGGGAATTCGATGATTTCGAACGTCGAATTCAACTCATTGGATAATCCAGTAGTCAGTAACACAACTACTGAACTTGAAGCTGCGATCGCGTACATCAATAATTTATTTTCCCTTAAACTTTCCATGAACGGATGTCCCTTGTGATTGACAGCAAAAGTTGAAACTTGTAATGCTAAGCAAATTATATAAACGGTGCTGTTGACAATGTTGGGCACAAACTCTTCCTTTTCTCCCGGTTGCATGTCAACATTCAACTTGATTTTTCCCTCACGGGGCGGACTTCGAGCCGTCGCTTCCTGTGCTAAGTATATGAGCGAAACAAAATGTACGGCGAATTGAAGTAGAATGGTCGATAGTGTGTACATGTTGAAAATGTTCGGCAACGGAGCTTCCTTTGATAGAACTTTTAATGGCTGCAAATAATGAAACGTAAGAAAAATGTAATTATCTCCAGCATGTTTGCTTTTACCTTTGACCGAATGATAAATAAGAAACACGCCGCAATAAAAAGACCTTGGAGTGTTGCTTGTGTATCGCTAAACTTAACACCGTCGACGTAAAGTACCGACTGACAGTAGGCAGATATAAGAGCATTTAACGCCAAAATCTTAAACATTTGTAGAGTAGTTACTAGCGTACATCGGCCTTGTTTGATGATGTGACACACTAAGAAAAAAAAGTTATTTAGAACTGAAAGGTTGTTTCCGAGCGACTGGAAAGAATATTTTTCATTAGGAAAAGTTTTTGCTCTCAGAGTGATGTTTGGCTCTACTCGGTAAAGTGGCTCTGCTCTTTGTCCAAAGGCGGGATAATATTTCCCACACGAGACGAAGTAAATGCAAAGCTCTTAAAAGGCCCATAAGTCGCCCTCCAAAATAATTGACATAGCTCGAAATATGTTTGAATAGAGTGTAAGCTTGTGTTCAAATCTAAATACAACGTAATTTTGCTTGGAAACGGAATCACTTTTTATTAGAATAAAATTTGATGCAAATTTTTACGTATTATTCGCGAAAGCGTCACTTCAAACGATATCATTAATTTTAGAAAGGGACTGCGTCACTCTGTACCTTTTAAGAGGTTTTTGTATGCGATATCAGTCGGTTTAGAAGTTAGTTGTTGTCATAACTGAAAAGTCGGTTTTCTCTAAAAAAACTTCCTTCAAAATTAAATTTCTTCAAAAAATTTTTTTTTGGTACAAAAAGTTTTCTTCGAAGAACCTAATTCTTCAAATATTCTAATTCTAAATCCTCTTTCTGCATGTTTCAACGCACCTTCCACGTCGATCCACACACTTTCCACATCGATCCATACACTTTCCACATTGTTCCACTCACTCTTCATATCGTTTGAAACACTTTCCACATCATTCCACACATTTTCCACATCGATCCACAACACTTTCCACATAGATCCACACACTTTCCACATCGATCCACATACTTTCCACATCGATCTACACACTTTCCACATTGTTCCATTCACTCTTCATATCGTTTGAAACACTTTCCACATCATTCCACACATTTTCCACATCGTTACGCACACTTTCCATATCGTTGCACACTCTTTCCCTATCGTACCACAAACTTTTCACATTGTTACACTCACTCTCAATATAGTTCGACACCCTTTCTACATCATTCCACACACTTTTCACATCGTTCCGCACACTTTCCATATCATTCCACACAGTTTCTCCGTCATTCTACACACTTTCCACATCGTTATGTACACTTTCCACATCGTTCCACATTCTTTTCCTATCATTCCACACCTTTCCCTATCGTTCCACAAACTTTCCACATTGTTCCACGCACTTTCAAAAATGTTCCCCAAACTATCCACATCATTCCACAAACTTGGTGCATCGTTCCACACACTTTCCCCATGTATGCACATCGTTTCACATCTTTCCATTCACTTTCCACATCGTTTCACACGCGTTCCACATCATTCCAAGCACTTTCCACATCACCCACAATCTTTCCACATAGTTCCCACACTTCTACACGTTTTGTACATCGTCTCACACACTTTCCACACTTTATTTCTCATAAAATTCTCCTCACAAATGTCTATCACCACACAGAAGAAACAATTCAAATTCAGACGTTAGTAAAAAATCCTTTGATAGCTGGCAGCCATTTTCTTAGGGTCCTGCTACCGCTGCGGGGACGATATCCCCCTGCCGTGGGACAATTATTTTGCAGATTGATAAAAATCACTGAAACAACTTCCCCACCATCTAACTGTCTTGTGACATAAAGATATCCCCTCAGAGTTTATTGTTCCGAAGAAATGTTACGTTGTGGACGCCGTACAACGAGAGCAATCACTTGTACCCAAATTACTGTTTCCCACTCCATACAACACTCACCACTCGTAATAGATGACATTTTCGACGTAAAAGGAGCAGCTATACTCGCATCACCAAGTTTCACGATTTGATTTTGTTCCTCGTCGATTTCTTTTAATGCCTGCAACAAATACATTGTCAGAATCACACATTTTTATGGACACATAAATCTGTGACGTTATAGATATGAAAACTTTCGTAAACATACTTGACGTCACTTCTTGTTTTTTCATGTCTCAAGTGGGTGTATAAAGAAAAAGAAAAGTTCAATTACCTTCTGTAACATGTCCTGCGTGTTGGTCAAATTTTCGCGATGTTTGGCAATTGCTCTTTCTCTCGGTGTCAATCTTTCATTAACTCTGACTTCTCGTCGGAAATTCGGTCCTGTTGCAATCGGTTTGGGATCTGGTTGACCAGCAGCAGTTACATCTGTTGGTCCTTTTTTTTTCTTAAATGTCGTGTTACTCAAAATTGACACACCAACATGAGCGTGTTTCAGAGCTCCGACATCATTGGTTCCATCACCGCACATTAATGTAAAGTAACCTAACGATTTCAATGTGGTGATCACAAACTCTTTCTGCTTAGGGGCGAATCGTGCGTAGACACTGATGAACGGAATGATTTTTATCAAATACGAATGTTTGTGTTCGTTCAAGTACATTAATCCTTCGCCGGTTATGGCCAAATCGTAATCCTTTATCAATTCTTTGTACGGCCTGTCGATGCCGATTGTAACGTCTTGGTTGATCGACTGCCACAGCCACTGATCCTGTTGAGTTAAAACAACGACAGTCTTTCGAGTGAATCGGAGCTCTTTCGCCACATAACAGGCGGTTAGAGGATTGTCTCCAGTTATCATGACAACCTTGTGCGAAGCTTTTACGATTTCTTTGATTGCCGACTTTGAGTCGGCTTTCAACGGACATGAAATAATGACGAAGCCAGCGAATGTTAAATCACTTTCTACGTCCTCACGTTTGATTTCACGTACTGCTTGCGTCTCAATTTGACCGAAGTCCTTGATTGCTAATGCCAACACTCGTGCGCCTCGACGTGAATATTCCAAATATGTTTTTTCGTAGTTGCTGGGAATGACTTTTAACATTTTCATGATAGTCTCCGGTGCTCCCTTCACCGCACCGATGTAATGAACGTCACTTGAGAAGGGCAACAAATAGCCAGCAAGTACAGACATCCTTTTCAAAGCTGATGAGAAATGGAAGCGTTGGTAGATCTTCATAGACTTAAATTTTCCTTTCTTCGGTATGATGCTGTCCTGTTTTGTCAAATTCCACTCGATTGCCGTTAATGTTGCCTTTTCTAATGGATCACCGACCAGACCATCGTCCAACTGAGCTAAGGAATGACATGATGCTAACACTTGTACTGTAGACTCTGGCAGATCCGCAATGCTCGTAATTTCCGAATCAGCTTTCAATCCAGCAACCCCTTCTACCATTAAATCATCGCTGGTCAAAGTGCCGGTTTTGTCGAAGCAACAAATTTGCACTTTTCCTGCCATTGGAATTCTAAATGGCTCTGTGCAAAAGACGAACAATTTCGATAACTGTAAAAGCGACGTATTCACAGCTAACGACAGCTCAATCGGTAGGTCAGGAGGAATTATCGACGTAAGGATGAGAGTACATTCCAAGAACAATTTGTATCGGCTTCGCTCCAGATCTTCTGTTCCCTTAATCCAAACATAACTTGCGGCAGCAACGGCGAACACCAGAAGGAAAAGAATAAAGGCAAACGTTTCCAAGTTATTTTCGGTTACTCGTTTGACACCGAAGAGAATAGTCCGCAAAAGTTTGCCCTGCGATGTATTGAAACCCGTTCGAAGGACATAACAAATGCATCCATCATCCGGTGCTCTCATGGCACTTTTACTTGGCGCTGTGTGTTGGACAACTTTCGTTCCACCGAATAAAACAAACAATTTCCCGTCGCCTTCAGGATCGAGTTCGATGCTGTGATCGTCTACATTTTCGAGAGATTCTTTCAACTGTGGCACGGATTCACCAGTCAACATACTTTCATCAACAATGCAAGCTCCACGCAATAGTACCACGTCGCACGGTACAAAAATGTCATTTTTTGAACGCGCAACGGATATTAAGTCTCCAGGAACCAGTTGATCGGATAGCAAGGGTCTCCATCTGTTGTTTCTATACACGTTTGTGAGGTAGGGTTTGTTTCCCATCTTTCGAATCTCAGACATGTTTCTCAATTGTTGTTGGACCAATGTACATTCGAAGATGATTAGCATGCACAATGTGAACAGTGAGTAGTACCAATATTCATCTAGGCACCACAGTCCAACTGAGAAAATTTGAAAGACAAACTAACGGACAAAATTTTAATAAGAGTTCGATGAATCATTGTGATTGAGAGGGAGAACCACTGCATGGACAGATTTCAAGGGACAGTGGTTTCCCCTCCTCTGTCAACACACTTACAAATGGGGCCGTTGCTCGTTCGGTAAATAACTCTAAAAATTCGGGAACAACCATTTCCATCAAATTTTTCCCATAAGTTTTCTCAGCTACAAGAATGTCGTTGTCGCTCGTATGTCCTTTCCATTTAACGTACTGTTCGTATGGTTCGTGTATGGGAAAATCAATGCCACGGAATTGTGATTTTTCTGGATCCCAAACATATTTCAATTTTTGAAACATAAACCACAAAATCGGTTCATTGTTATCGCTGAGCACCGTCTCCTTAATGGTGACCAGTTCAGCCGAACCATTATTTTTCGTTGGACATACCTTTGCTATAACACCTCGGGATGGTATTTGAGGCTTTATCTGAAAAAAAAAATTTGAACTCATGTCATGCCCACATTGGCCAGCTGGCAACAATATCTAACCTCACAACAAATGACAACAAATTCAAGAAAATATCGAATTCGACTTTACCTTTCGACAGTTCAAAAATGTTTGAATGTGAACGCTCCAGAAGCAACACAAACATGTTAAAATTTGAATGCAACCAATTACAGCCAAAGATATTAAAAGTGCATCGAAAGATGCTTCATGTTCCTTGTCAGTTTGAGATTTAATAAAGAACCAATAAAACCAGCCACAATAGAAGATGGCAAAGGGGAAAATTGTTCCATTTAAGACAATTGGATTCGGCAGATGCAGCGTTACATATTGCACTAAGTCATCTATCTGGCCGAAATTTTTTAATTTTTCAGTCATTCTTAAAATGCTAATGACTGACACGAACTCGAAAATATAAAATATTTATTTTGACGTCAAGAACTTTTTGCGGCTGTCACGGTTGTCAAAACAGTATTACCCGGGGTACCCGAAGGTAAACAAAAGTTTGTACTAGATTTTCTCTTAGAATGTAAATTTTCTGCATCTGTAAACGCTGTAAATCGAAACTGTATGCTGATGTGATAACGTAAACAAAACAAATACAAAACAGCTGCTGGAGCTGATGTAACAGGCGAAACAAGAGATGTATACGTATTGCAAATTAATATCTTTTATTCGCTGTCCCACATGGAAAGGTGTCAACACATGTATATTTACCCCCATGAAATGCGGTGTATTACATGTAGGGTTCTTTCGGTATTTGTGTCCACATGTAATTACATTGTGTCCTATCCGCAAAACTCATTACATACAACTACTGTCATTGTAAATACCAACATTATAGTCGAAACGGTTGAAACCGTCAAATGTTCGAATGATGTGAGGTGTTCGAGAACATGTCAGTCAACATGTGTGCTTTCGTTTTGATCTATTCTTCAAACAAATTCGAGAAAAAATTAAATTTTCATTGTGTGTTGTGGTTTTTTGTTTGATGGTGGGTAAATATACATGTATTGACAACTTCTTTCCATAGAGCTCGGACTGTTTCAGATTCCGTGTCAAAAAACGTTTTCACCACTCACACACTTGTTGCTTTCGTTCCAAAAATCGTTTTCACCACAGCTATGTATACGTGGTGAAAACGATTTTTGAAACGAAAGCAGCGAGTGTGTCTGTGGTGAAAACGATTTTTGACACGAAATCTGAAACAGTCCGAGCTCTAAATGGCACAGCGAATAAAATAGCGTACGTTCCATGCTGTGAAAATAATTCATTAATTCAAGATCAATTTTGTGAACTCGGGAACTCACCCTTGAATTTTCGAGCAACTCGTTTTGGAAACTGTTTTTTGACAAGGGTAGAGTTTACATATCCGAGCCCGTGCTACCTACCCGCGTCAAATTTAGTTTCCAAAGCGATTTGCTCGAAAACTCACTCGTGAGTTCCGCTCATATCACAAAATTGATCCCTCATGTAATGAATTATTTTCACTGCATAGAAAGTAACCCCCTCCGGAAGTTCTAGTTCTAGGATATTTTTACCTGTGGCGGAGATTACTCTACGTAACCTAAAGGGTTAAATGTTCAACTTCCCTAGGGAGCGAAAATGTATTATCAAATAAGACGACGACAAAATGGTTTCGACCAGACATTTTATTTATTCAATTTAAAATACCAACAGTCAAAAGCCTAGTAGCATTGTGCTGTCAAAAAGATATCACTGAAAAGTTATTGAAGCTGAATTATGTCCAAACCGAGAGTAGAAAGTTAGCCCAGTCGACCCGTCGGAGCCCCCAATCATTTTCCGCTCAGGTATTCGCTTATCGCTCACGTATTTGTTTACCAATCCTGTTTGGCGGTCCTGCAGCGGTTGTGAGAATCGAGGGATGCCACTTGCGACACATCTTTTTATTCCGCAAAGTTTATCAACATGAAACAAAACACAAAAGTAGAAGTCGATATTTGACTGATAACAAAAGCCATTCGCCATTAATACATAGCCAAATTCATAGACCTAACAGCCGTTCGAAAACGGGGTCTCGAGATCAATTCATTGTAAATATGAGCAAACACATGAAAAACCCTCGATGCACTGTTGATAAGTTCGAACAATCCATAATTCACCCGGTGTCTATAGAATCTCAAGCAATTCGAGTTCTTCAATTGCCTAATTGGTTCATTCACTTGAAATTTCGATAACAATTGAGAGGAGTTAAAACGTCCTCTACGCACATCGAATACAAAAATTGCCGTCAGGCTAAACCTTCTTCGCGACAATGTCTCAATCCCAACCGATTGACAACGTGAATGGTGGAATCGGAAACGAAAATCAGCATCGCGCCGATCTCATCAGCGAGTACACTATTATCTTCTTTTGTATAGATTCTATCTTATCGCTGTAATTCTGGTAGAAGGGGATGAAGGCGTATTCTAAATGTTATCTAACGTGGGCGATGTATATGCTTTTCAGCGCAGCAATGATGCGGAAGTCTTTACATATTTTCTTGACAAATCCCAACATTGAGTGTGCTTTTGCCACTCTGAGATCCATATGTCTGTTAAAGCACAAATCTTCGGTAAATGTTACACCAAGATCACGTATCTTCGTTGCCCTTTCGTACCCGCAATAGAATACAATAAGCGAAATGGGTTGCGCTTTCTACAGATTTTCCGATGTTCAATTCTAGTGAATTATCCAAACACCACGAGTTCAAAGCATTCAAGTTGTGTTGCAAGGCGAGACAATCGTTTGGATGTAATGACTATCGGGACATGAGAGCCGAACGAAAAATGTCGGTGGCGGTTAGCCGAGAAAAAATTGTACGCGGCTGCTAAAACGTCGGCTCAAGCTTAAAGTGGCTGGCGGCGGCTGCAATTCGGAAGCGCTCATGTCTGTTATGACTAAACAATATTTTTTTCACACAATGAAATACTAAGTCGTTAATATCGTTTACGATGTTATTCTATGTTACGGTAACATTGTTACCGCGTGTTATATAAAATCACAACAAATTGTTCTTGATTTTTGGTATCACAGCGTTGCAAAATTCATTGATTAATGGAAAGTTTCGAAAATATTAATATGCAAATGAGCAAATTTTTAGAATTGTCGCCCAGTACCAAGAACAAGCCTTTTGCTTAAAAACACCTTCTTGCGTTCGGCTCGTTTTACAAAATTACCGCTCATGTAATGTGTGATTTCCGCCGCTACTATCTCGAGTTTTACCGTTCAAAAAACCCATTTCTTTGACTCGAGCAGATGCATATTGAGCAGTCATTGTGATGTCACAGTAAACGCGTCAATTGTTGAACTATAGCCGCACAAGAACAAAACATTAGATATGTGCAGGTGACTTGAGTATTTATGTACAGTATATGTACGCATTGGCAGCATTAATATTCAAGATAATGGTGTTGAAACAAGAAACTTCTAAAATCACTCGTCTCTGAGGTGGCTGAGAGTAAAGTCCGACTTTATATGGCTCTTCGAAGCTGGAAACGACTAAATCGATCCAGACTATTGAATGAAACACAAAAATTAAAAACATCAATTTTATTCTGAAAATAGTTTTATTGGGTAAATTTCATTAACTAATCAGCAAAACTCAACAATTTTGTTTTATCCAAGAGATGGGGACATTAAAGAATTTAGCGTTGCGTTGACGGTTGCAAACTTTGCCCCTGCCTTTGTTCCTAATAATCGAATAAGTTATTATGATGTGATCAAACTAAACTTTGTCATTATTTATTTATCTCGTCAATTACACACGCCGATCATGAAGTGATTGAATGTACACTTTTGTTAAGAATATAGGAAAAGATTGAGAAAAGTGATAGTAGATTACTTTAAAGAGTGCGGGAGTAGGTCATTACATGATACATCAATTTTGTGAAATGAGCCAGTTAGATGGCGGGCATGTTGTGCTAGAGTGAGCCAGACTCAAGATGGTATTTTTAAGCAAAATGCCTTCCAGTTGCATACCTAGCCTTCGGCTCGGGATACAAACTCTACACTCGTCAAAAAGCCGTTTTCTGAGCGAGTTGCTTAAAAATACCCGAATGAAATTGCGAGTGTCACGAAATGATCCGGAATGGACGACTTACTGTGCACCCCTCCCCATTTACGCTGTTTTGATCGGTCTTCCATCCAAAAACGCGTGATTACATGTAATACAGCAAAATATTAAATTGCAATAAACTGTCCTTTTTGTTTCACAATTTTAAACTTTATTATTGCTGACCGGTTTCGTGAACTACGTTCACATTATCAAAGCCAACGAACTTAGTTGTCAGCAATAATAAAGTTTAAAATTGTGAAACAAAAAGGACAGTTTATTGCAATTTAATTTAATTAAGTTTCACAGCACTCCATTTCTATAAAGATGCCCAAAATTATTGATCGAACAGCAAAATATCTTTCAATTATACCCCAATACACACTTGATGTGTACTTTCGCTTGCGCTACGCCCGCGTGTACATACGTACACATCTCGTTCACCTTCGGCTCGGGATGGTAGCCTCCCCCTCGAAGATAAAAAAATTCTCCCACAGTCGCATAATCTACTATTACCTCTCACCAGCATGTAAAAGCAAGTTTTGTTTCTGTTGTGCTGAAAACTTTCGCCTTCTTTACAGTAACTCACATTGCACTCATAGAGCAACGACATGTGTTATAATAGGTAACACCAACCAAAAGAAAACCTCGATAGAGCATTGAGAGAGTGAACAGAAAGAGAACATTAAATGTTTTCGTTGCTTACACAAATAAATAGTATTGAACCGACCTTTTACGCGGTTAAAGATATTTCATTCGGTTTCGATTAATTGAAACGTTTCCAAATTATTTGGATTTTATAAGAATTTTGAATAATGATAAGAGTGAAAATATAATTTTTAAAATGAAGATTGAAGTTTTATTTTAATTGTGTTTCAGTCATTTAAAGGATACCATACCATACACATGCCACTCATGTTGCAAAAGAATTGACGTTGTTGTTACGATAAATTACATAATACAAATACCTTAAAGTTGTTGTAATACTTGTTGTGGTGAAAATATTTGCAGTTTTATTTATCAACACCGGACGATATACAGAAGCTTATACCATTGCCTTTTATTGATATTGATTTTCCACGTATCGTAAAACCGTAAGTATCATAATCGGAGAGTGTACAACCGAACACACATGGTAAAATCATCTGTTTAGAAGTATTTTTTGTCGGATAATGCATTTTTCGTTTGTTTATCTTTTCTGTCATTAGTGGAAATAAATGAATAGAAATTAGAGTAAAATATGAGCTTTAACGGCTCTTATCAACAACTGAATTTGTCATTATTTGCCAATTAACTGGATTTTTATGGGAAGGAATATCCCACTAATGCTAAGATCATTAATTAGTTAGAAAAAACAATCTTAAAACATACCCCGTACAAAACAGACTTGCAGCTTTCAATTAACGTAATATTTTGGAGAGCTACTTACTTACTTAACCGACACTGCATCCCCTATAAGGGCCTTCTCCAACATCTGCCTTCAACTTGGCCTATCCGAAGCAAACGTCTCACAGCTTGTTTATGCCACAGTTTTAAAATTGCAGCTGCTGCATCATACCTAGAGGTGTGCGGGTTGTCCTTTTTTTCCAAATACGACTCGAACCAAAATAAGAATTCAAACCCGAACCGAGCCCGATCTAAAATGACAATTTCAAACCCGACCCGTGCCGAAACCGAATCAAAATAAAAATCAAACCCGAACCGAAACTTTTTTTAAAACGATTTCATTTGAAATGTTTTTTAAATTCAATTTTTCGACTCCGACTGCACAATCCAAGCGGGGGATATACCCGGGAAACAGACGAGCATTTTTAAAGTATTAGCCTGTACGTCACCAAAGATTACTCTTATGTGACGTAGGTACTCGCAACCAGTTCGCTCATAGTTGCCTGTGGCTAGCTAGTTTCGATACATCACAATCAGCGCTGAACCGCTACTTGGGAAAGCTGTGTGAACTTATGTACTGTTACATTCCTGTAACAGTAACTAACAACAACCGACGTCGCTCGAGCGATCTACTAAATGTTTTTGATGTAGTAAATTCAATATAGTTTCGTAATTACCTGTATCGTGACCTACCTGTGTCCTATATTTTGTTTACGTGTCTATGTCACCTAATGTGTTGTTTTTTTTATAAGGGTGAGGAAATCTTCATAGACACCCGGTCTTTCTGAACCAAGGTAGTGTTGGATTCCATTCTTCAATGACCTACCAACTAAAACCTCCTAAAACCTCCTAATGTGTTGTGTTCCTTGAGGGTGTGATGTGTGTATTCTGAGCCGGTCCGTGTGTTCCTCTGTTGCCTTGACATCTATTCGGCTCCAATACTTTCCTCCTCATGCCATTCAAACAAGATTGATGCATCCTGCTGATAGGAGTGCCGTATCATAGTCCCACAAAACCTTATCGCCACCAACAGGTTTGATCCGCCATTGGGCTGCCGTGTTTATCTTGCTCGTGTGTGTGCTAAAAGTTAGCAATTTGTTCTTCATCGTTGTGTTATAGCAGTCTGTCCTCTTCTTTATTACAAAATGCAGTAGCTGTGGGAATATAGATTCCGGGTGCTGTGGCTTCTGTTGAGCTGCTCGTGCTTGATGGGGCCCGCTTTTACCTCCTAGTATCCTGTTTTAACCTTACTTTTACGGATGTCCACAGTCACACCAATTTTATGGATTCCGAAACATTAAATCAAGAAAACAAACCACGAAAAACCGAAAGAATTTTAAATAAATAAATCAAATAAATTTTCGCGGAGCAAAAATTCACACGTCATACTGGTACAATACACCTTCTTCTGCTCCGAAATGTTTTTTAAACTCAACTTGGATAAAATAATTGAGTAAATTTATTTTTTCGGATCGGGTGGACTTTGTTAGTTGAAGTTTTCAAACCCGACCCGAAAGAAACGAAAATGTAAACCCAACCCGACCCGACAAACTGATTCAGGTTCGGGTTAGGTTTTAAGTTAGATTTCAGGCGGCCCGCTCATCTCTAATCATATCATCTGGGATATGATCAAACTGCAGCTCTTTTGTCCTCCGGTTCTTAGGGATTTTGTTCGGAATGCTTCAGTTTTAGGGATCAATTCAGATTTAATTTAGTGATGTCGAAACAAAGCGAATGCCGAATAGCATCCATTATAAACGTTCGGGACTGGAATTGCTTTCTGATTATTTTGACGATTGAGAAAGATTACTAAGTTAAGTTTTGCGGAAGTGACTTTTGACACTATTTTCAATCATAGTATTTCACTCACTTCCGTGGGAACAACGACTAAAAACCATTTTATTATGACAGTGCCCTAGCGTGAAACCTAACTGCATAATATAACTGATTAGCAAATGCATGCAAATCGAGATGCAAATATTTTTTATTTATTATTGAAAAATGTTGTAAAGCTGAGCTGCAACGCATTTATTAAAAGGTTCAACAGTTGCAGTCAGTTTTGAATGTTTCGAAGTGAATAGTGAAACTGTTGGAAATCAATACATCAATAAAAACTTTCACATTGCATTTTTGCATTGCGACGTAAAAAAACGGAACGAGTCTCGCCAACTACATCTTTGTGAATTATTTTTACTTCGATTCTTTTTCTTAGAATAGAAATTGTGACGAATCGTAATCGGTTAATTCGTTACAATGTTTTAGAGAACGACTTAAGCTTGCGATTTTCTCCGCGGAAGTCGAAAATCCAAGGTAGGGCTGGGTCTTTGAGTGACCATATAGAAATGTTCATACACAGCCATCGCGTTTCCAAACATAGCGGTGCATTTTCCAAAATTTTGTGTATAAACGCAGTGGCTGGATACAAACCCGTGGCTGGGAGGTCACGTGTTGACCAAGGCACTGCCCCCTTGAAGTTTTCAATCGAACTATAGAGTTTTTAAATAAATGAACAAAATATTAGTCTGTACGAAAAAAGTACTGCGGAATCTTATGAATTGTGAATTTCAATCATACAAAATCTTCCTCGCATCGATCGCACACTCTCATCTTTTCTAAGTTGTAATTTAAATGTAATAAAAATTAAAAAAACTAAAAAAAAATTCCAATTGCTTCCAGAATATCCGCATATTTCTCAGAATTCATTGTTCGAACAATGGAATTTTATTACCTTAAAAAAACCTACAAAACTAAATGATAAATGATAAATATTGTAATATAAAATATTAAAACTTGATTGGGGAATATTAGGGATTAAAGAAACATTATATTTGCTATGTCCTGTCCAAGTGCTGTTGGTATGAGAAAGAAAATTTCTCTGCTAAATGCAAGCGGAGCGATTTGATTCTTGGTGGTGTTGCAGTTGCCAAGTCGGGGAAGGCAGGCTGGTGCCAAAAAATTATATTGGGGAAGTTTAAATCTAGTATCCAGTAAATTACAGCGCAAAACTTTTTAATTTGGCACCAGGCTGCCCTGTTCAATGAAAAAGAAGGCAGCCTGGTGCCAATAATTGAAGAATATCATTATGACGGCATTGACGAATGCTTCACAACAACGCCTCAATTTTCATCTTGGCACCGGGCTACCGCTGCCTTCTACATTTAAACGAACATAGCTCATAGCAACATAGCAGTCTGGTGCCAAGATA
>CM055403.1:186599654-186612959 GCA_029228625.1 Pseudolycoriella hygida | reverse complement strand
TTTGATATGAGGGTTCTTAGGAATATAGCGAAAGTTAATAGGAGGGAGCAGTGGGATAATCATATCAGGAACGACGACATTAGGGAAAACTTAGGGATTGCGTCAGTGGAAGAGGAAGCAAGGGCCAGTCGTCTACGTTGGTTTGGACACGTTCAAAGGATGGGTAATAACAGGTTACCGAAAAGGATCTTGGGTGCACAGGTCCCGGGTGTTAGGCCAAGGGGTAGACCAAGGAGAAGGTTTATAGATTCAATTAAATCAGATTTAGAAGTTAGGGGACTTTCTCTGGGCGAACAAACCATCTCCTTGGCAGGCGATAGAAGAGCATGGAGGACGATAGTTCACCATTCTGGGGTTGTGACATAAAGACCTCACACCGGAGGGTAATAATGGTCTATAAAGTTTGATGATGATGATGATGATGATGCATTTGAAGAACTTTTCATAGAGAAACATTCTATGTTTCTATACTTTTACGATTTCTGCTTAGCGCCAATGAAGATTATGTGCAAAAATAATGTTCAAATTTCAATGTCATGGAATGCTGTTGGACAATTCAATTTGAATTAAAAGTCGTAAAAATTTCGCCTGCGGCGCTATTGTCATTACTTAATTAGTATGTTTTGTGACTACTTTTCGTCGTGGGAGGCAAAACACTATTTACAAACTCAATTTGTAAACTTTTTAAAAGCATGGGCTCGTGAAAAAACTTGCTGAGTATAACATATCACATAAGCATATATTTTGCTTTATTTCTATAACTTTTTCATTCTGAAGGCGCGCGCCCACCCTGATTTAGCTGTCTAGATACGGCTCTGACCCGGGTTCAATCCTGGTGAGTGGCCGTTCATAAATTAAGTAACGCAAAATTTGGCTTTTTTCGACCCCCCTCCCCCCTGTCACGCTGGTGTCACACAAGCTCTACTGTTTGAGAAACTTGGAAAAAATTTTTTTTGGAATTTTTCGAAAGCGATCTTAAGATTGCGAAATCGCAGAATGTGGCTTTTTGGGCCATTTCTAAGCGTTTTCAGGCCCCAACCATCACAAAATCAATAAGATCGGTTTAAGATATTTTTCCTGGACAGCCACTATCATTCCCTTTCCAACGACACCCCACTCGGGAAATTTGGCGAAAAAGTGAATTTAGCGCAGTCATTTGAGTGAGGCCGCAATGACTGCCGCAACTTCAATTTTTTGCCAAATTTCTCGAGTGTGGAAGGTATTGGTATTGATAGTGGCTGTCCAGGACAAATATCTTAAGAGTGCAAAAGAGCCATCTGTCGGAATCTTTTCAACTAATGAAAATTTGTACGGAAAAAGTCGCAATTTACTGTAACGTTTTTCTCTTAAAGCCTTAAATGAAAACGAATGCTTATGTCGTCATTACATACTTAACCTATTCCCAAACAAAATTGCGGAAACACTTTTGGAGAAAACATGTAAATTTGCTAGAAATGTGAATTCCAATATTTCACTGCAAAATATGTATGGGATGGGATGGCGAACGCGCTTGTCTTCCACACAGAAAACCCGGGTTCGATCCCCAGGATGTATAGGATTTTTCTGTAACAAACAATCAATATGGGACATCCCTAAGTTCACTTAAGCTTCATAAATTGGGTACTTACGGGATTTCTGGCCCCGTAACGAAACCGTACACAAAGAATCATATGTGAAGTCACTCACATTCGTAGCAGTTTGTGTACAAAGAACTGTCGAGAAAGTAACCGAATGGCATGAAAAGTGGAGCTACCGCTAGAATCCCACAGATGGCACTCAATTTCCAAATACTCAAAACAAAGACGCGAAATATGGCAGCCCAAGAGCAGCACACAGCTGGGTTCGTGTGGTCACTGTCGACAAAATGTCATCATATCGGATGCCGAACGTGTTGGGCAACCAGCCTCCCGGCAAACTGCACTGTATTTACTCGGACGACAAGATTGAAATAGAAATGAATAAAACTTAATGTTGTGATAGAAAGAAGCCAAACCTGTCCTTGGACCTCTTGGTCTTCAAGTCATTAGAATATAAGTTAAAAATAATTATAAATATCAGTTGTAAATCCATACGCTATATAAAAAATAAATAAAAAACTGCAAAAGTCAGTCTTTCAGCTGCAATCGAAAAGGATCGACAAGAAGAAGAAGAAAAGGAAATGTCCGGAACGAAATCTGACCGAAAATCGAAATTAGTCTCGAAATAGTCCAGAATTTTGCCATATTTAAAGCAACATAGTCTGGAGTCAACATTTCCAAACGTCGAGGTCGCACGGATAATTCTGGAGTCAACTTTTCCGAACGTCGAGGTCGCACTGAGAATCATCGAGAGTATGGCTGCTGCTAATACTACTGGGGAACGATCTTTTTCCGTGTTGACACCCGTGAAAAATCCACTTCGGTCAACGATGGGAGCTGACAAACTCAAGAACTTGAGTATGCTCTTTATAGAGAACGAAATTATCGAAAAAATTGGTGATGATGTTGTGATTAAGAAATTTCGGTTGAAATTTTTTTTGGTGGAGAGCTTTAGGTTCATTACCCAGGGCGCTGAAAATGCTAATTCGGCTCTGATAGTAGATAGCCTATTACCGTTATCAGCGTTATTTGAAGTCCTGAGTACGTGGATGACGGATAGTACGTGATTTTTCAAGTCGTGAGACATCTGTCAAAAAAACTCTGAGAGCGTAGCATATGAGGAACGATGTCATTGGGGCAAATTTGTCGATGGAATAGGTCGGGGCATGAAAGGGGGATACAAGATATCAGAGAAGACCTTGTGTAAAGATATAAGGTTAAACGAAATTCAAGTTTAAAAATGCTAAAAATATATTTTTTACAAAAGTTTTAACAATTTCCAAAAAAAGTTCTAAAGTAGGTAATCAAAAAAGTAACAAATATCACAGCAAGTGTTACGGTACGAATCTAAAAAGTACAAACATTTTGTTTTGCCACATTAACACACTCAATGCTTTACACATTACACTACTCGGGAAATGGAACTATTTTTTAGTATACCGCCGTGAGATTTTTTCATATCAAGACGATAAATTCAGGAAAAAATGACTCAGTACATCGACGTAATCAACTTTCAATTTGATTCGTTGTCGCTACGAGATCTGTATCGGTCTCTTCCGTACGTAAATAAGTTAAGTCGGTGTCTTGTCGTGGATTGCTTTTCTCTCCATAGTTGTTGAAGCATTCTTGCGGCAGCAGTCTATAGGCACGGTATGAAGAAATTGTGTCAAGTGAATGTGCAAATTGCTTAAACTTACCTATGAATGACAGGAGATATCAATTCCGGATCGATTTTTTTCAAGTCTCTAGGGCCTGAGAGAAAAGAGACAAGTGTTCCAACTATTAATACGCTGAGAACTCCAATCGGATTGATCCAATGGAATGATAATCGATAAAAGGGGAACACTTCCGATTCATCGTGTCCTACGAAATTTATCAATGTTGCATTGAACGCTTCACACGCTTCCACAGAAACGTTTAACTTTTGTGGAATAATGTCTCCAGCAGCTACAGCTGCCTGAAAAACCCAAGTGTTGTTTGTTCAGGTTACAGTAAACTTCAAGCGATAGATTTACCTGTGAACCAAGAGAAACCCAACCAGACATAATGGCACCAGCAATGGCTCCACAAATTGCTCCCATATTGTTGCTCCAGGGTACCAACATTCCAAGAGTAAATATACCGAAAGTGGTGCCCGCTGCAATCTAATCAAAAAATAAGTTAAATATCCTATATATTCCTACCAATCGCCACAAAAGAAGCCCTCCCACTCCCCCCCCCCCCTCAAGTAGATAGGTCCCCTAAACTGGGTAAGTGCACACTTAGCGAATGTTTACACAGGTAAAGCGCCGAATTCTCTTCTATTTCTATTGTGTTGCTAGCGCCACCTGCCGGATACATATTGAAGTTGATACTGTGGTTTCCATTCATCCCCACCATTTATTTAGTCTCTTACACTATCCGACACCTCACTGCGAAAGAGTTGGTGCCAAGCGGAAAAATATTCAAATGTATTTTTGACGTAGAAAGTGGAGCCATGACGAAATAATGGCGAAAATATTAACTTTAATTTTGCAATTTCCAGCAAAGAAAATGCTTCCATCTCTTTAAATAATTTTTGTCGAATTTTCTTGTCATTTTATGAAGCTTCGGGACATATAAAATTTTGATCTTTGAACCGCTGTAACTTCCAAACGGAGCTCGAGCGCCACCTAGCGGTTGCATATTTGTGATCTGGGGGAGGTCCCCTATCATTCCATCCCACTCCCCCCCTCAAATAGATAGGTCCCCTAAACTGAAATTATTCCCGGTGGTCTATGGTTGCCCGATTTTAGCATTTTTTATGATTTAGTTCATAAAATTTGCAGTAAAATACATTTTTATGTCTTTTGTATTGACGTTAAGTGGAACACAGAAGTCATAAGTTACAAAAATACGTTAGCATTAGTATCCACGCTTTTTAGCGTAGTGTGATTTTATGTCAAAGTATACAGCATTTCATGACGGAATTCATGACGTGCCAGGTGACGAAAAATGGTGTACTACTACTACTGGTGAATAGCCACTTCATCATAAAATTTCGTATACTTCGACATAAGCCGACGACGACTAAACACGTAGAATATCGATGTAGATGCCCGGAAAGCTTATCGCATCAGCCATGCAGGTGACTTCGATTTCGTCAACAGGCCAGGCTAATACTCTGTTTGATAAGGTGTCGGATTGGCATGCGGATGAGAAATACGATGGTCTCGATATATCTACCGATTCACGTATGTGAAAGCCTAGAGTATACTCGTTATTTGTGGTCAGGGCGGTAGCCAGACAGGATTTCCAGGGTGGGCTCACCGGCGCATAAATAATTTTTGTATGGAGAAATTGAAGAAAAACCGGTTTTTAAACAACAAACTCTAGCTATAGCCCTGTTTGTGATGCAATCCAATCTTCGCCTGTGGAATTCGTCGATTACTTCCAATTGGTTCATACGTACGAACGTTGGACTAGATATTAAAATGTATTGAAATCGTCGAGAAGATAGAGAACATCGAAGGACACGCAGTACCGGCTGCGGATTATGTTGAATTCGTCACCGATTGTTCCTTCGTTTTTCGGGAGAATGGAGATTTTAGAAAACCGTTTTAGGCTTTCTGGAGCAAGCAAGATTGTTACCCCAAACTTTGAACACGGTCTTTTACTTGATGACACTTCAATTGTCGCTACTGAAATCAGTTTTCAAGATTCAGCAACCGTTCACTATTTGGCTTCTTCTGCAGTGATAATTAAGTAACAAATTGTACGTACCGCTGATAAACTTGTCGCTACCTGTCATCATTGAAAAAAAATTCATTAATTACTAAAAAATTGAATAGAATTTTATACGTACGCCCAGAATTCCACCCAGTTTTTCGACTACAAAAAGAAACAACATGGCGACTGCACCCAATCCTAAAATACTTCCTTTGACTATAAATCCAGCCATTCTATCCGTTGGTGTCTTATTGAAACAGCCTTTGAATATGTCTTCGAGTAAAACTGCTGCTGTTGAGTTGAGAACGACAGACAGGGAGCTACACAGAGAATATTAGGAACTGTACGGAGTTTAAGATCGATATCAAGTACCTTAGTGCAGCTCCAAACACTCCTGCGATGAATAAACCAGGCAACCCTCGAAGATTTCCCACAATTTTCATCACATACACGGGAAATAGTTGATCGTCAGCCTTTCGATTCGGTTTTCATTTATTATTGTGAGTCTCATTGAAAGAATTTTCATACCTTTATCAGTCCAGATGCTGTTGGGTCACAATTGTAAAATTCGGCAAATACCAATACACCCGCGTAGCAGCAAATAGAAACGAACAAACTTATGCCAATAGTGAACATAGCAATGGATTGTTTGGCTTTCGTTAGATTCGGTAACGACATGTAGCGCTGTACCATTGTCTGATTCACTGAATTGAAAGACGTCCAGTAAGAGAACCCACCAATCAGGACACCCCAAAATGTATGTCTTTCGTACATTGATGGGCTCATGCTGTGATAGTAGATTGTGTGTTAATATTTTAATGTTTTTTCCTCGTAGAGAAAAGAATTTCTTACTTGAAAAAGTTTAAACGACCTCCGTCTAGCGCTCTTTTAAACACTTCACTGGGACCTCCAATCGCGGAGGTTCCAATTGCCGTTACCACAACCTGAAGAAATGAAACTTTGTTGAAATGCGTATAATTTGTTTAACGTTCACATGAACAGAAGAATGAAATTACTTGGTTTTCGATAGTCATTGAGAAGTCGAAGCTTAGAATTTTTCATTTCTACAATTTTTAGGTTTTATTTGAAAACATATGCAAGGGACCCGTACGTATCAGAATAGATGTGGCAAACAGACTTGATGTTACGAAAAGACTCGAACGTATCTAAGTAAATATTGCCTTAACTCTTAAGTGTATGAAATTACGTCCACATTAAATTGTATTGGAAATTGCCGAGAGGGCAATATTGAAAAACCCAAAAATAGACAAAAATGTTCATGTCAATTTTTTCTACAACAAAGCAAAAAACCACTTTTTTGTCTAGGGCCGACCTAGAGTCCTCAGAAGATGCCTCGGACAAATACTTACATCGACAAAAATATTTCACTCCGTTTTCTCTACAACATATCGAAAAACCAATTTTTTTGTCTATAACAGAGCTTGGGGCCGACCTAGGGCCATAAGAAATGCTTCAATTTGCACTCCAACATAGTAAAAAAAAATTTTTTTGGTTAGGGCCGACCCTAGGACAGACCTGAGGCCTACTTCAGCCCTAATTTTGAATATAATTTAGTACTCGATTACCTCTCAAATAGAATCAACAAAATCAGCTAGGATTTATCAAACTTATGTAAGCGAACTCGTTTTTAGTGCCCTTGGTATATCCTAGGGCCTAATCTCAAAAAAGTTTCTTCTACTAATTGTTAGGTTTTTATAGACCTGTCGATTAAAAAACAATTATGAAAATCGGAAAAGATTTACTTGAGTTATATACAAAAAACACGTATGGCCCTAGAAGAGATTCGTTTTCAGTGGCCTAGCTAAGTCCAAGGACTCAAATCCAAAAAAGTTTCTTCCATACCAGGCCATACCCAGGCCTTTCAAACAAAAAAAAAAGTTTTTGAAAATCGGAAACTACCAAAAACCACTTAAACGGCCCTAGTTCATTGGCCCATTGGACAGTGCCCATATTCAATCCCAAAAAAGATTTTTTGATTACCCTTTTGATTGACGGACATTTTTTTTGCTGATTCGTCATCTAAGGACCATGATCGATGCTCCCCCCTACTCCCGGGTCGAAATTCGACTAGTTACAAACGTTGTGGTAAACGCATAAGACCCCTTTTCGAAGAACTTCGTTCTTCGTACGGGTCTAAAAATGGGTTTTTTACTGATCGCAGCTTCTTGCAAACAAAACGACAAACATAAACTACATTCTATCAAGAGATGTCCCACATAACGTTTTTTCTACAGCCAGCGAATTAGCTTCCTCGTGACGCTCTAAAAGTTTTCACCACTTAGTCAAAAAGGAACTGGTCACATCCCTTACTTCCATTCTGACCATCAACATTCAGAACGTATAAAATAGGACGGAAAAATAGCAGCGAAACCCAAGTCGCCAAAAAAAATTGGCCATAATTCACAAATTGGCGATATGTTTCACAGTTTGACGATTTTTCTTGGCGATAATTTTTTTTTGAGATTTGACTTTGGCGATATTTCACGGTTATGACGGAAAAAGGAAAGAGCCTGGGATTAACAGGAGTCTAGTCATGTGAATTTATCTCAACAATCAGTGTAAAATGAGTGCCTGAGACATGAGAATTTTGCTTTTCATTGCATCTTTGATTAATCTAAACTGTAGATTCTACAGTGAACTTACCACAGACAGAAACATAACCATTACTTGCCATGCGTCTGTATGAACAACAGCCTTTATGCCACCCTGAAAAAATTTCAAAAAATCGATTGTTGAATGAAAATTAAAAAAATTTAATTAAAATCTAGATAGATTAAAGAGTGCGGAGAGGTCTACATATCCAGACAGACACCTGGATCGAAGATCCTTTGTAACAGCCTCTCCCTCCTTCGTTTATTATCATCATATAAGGCGAAACGTCGAGGCTTGCCGAGTCTTCCCCTTATCATGGGCGTGCGGTAGCGATGCACCCGCGACGCAAGTCCACATACGAACAAAAAATTAGGAATTTGTTTTCGTAAACTAAGTTTTGACTCCCCTTGCGACGTACCCCCCGGAAAATATTTTTCTCGGATCCTACGGAAATTTCTAAGGCGAAATATCTTTTCACTCATTAAAATCGGTTCAGTGGATCCGGAGATTTGACCTTTAGAAAATGATCATTTTACATCATACAAAAAATATTTTCATAGAACCCGAAGTTAATCAAAACATCCTACGTTAGTTAGTGACTGGTTTCCATTGACACTTGTATGAAAAGCGACTTTTTTGGATCGCGCTAGAAAAAGGGAGTAGTAGCCGCCGCGCTTTGGTTTGGCAGCGGCGGTTCAACAAAAACTTTTGATATGTTGTAGAGTACGTTGTTGGGGGATAATTTTCGCCAATGTAAATAGTAGCCGCCGGGTTTCGGTTTATATAATTCGTCAAAACAATTTTTTTACTTCCACTTTAGCCTACGACCGCAGCTTTGCAAAGATACCCATATCGGAGCAAAAAACTTAAAATAATTTTTTCCTTTGAACCACTGCCATCCTGCCAAGATGGACATGCGCCGCCATTTGAAAATACCGGTAATGTAGAGTCATAATGCTGAAACTTGCAAATATGGCACTACTTTGTCGACAATGCAAATTTATTGATCTTAGTAGATCATACCCGTTGACTAAAGGCAACTAATCGACATGCCATTTGATCTCTACCTCTGTGGTGCGCTAAACTGCATTTTAGCTACATTTTTTTGCATCTGGGCTCCATGATCGATGCTACCCCCTACTCCCCCTCAAATCGAATAGTTACAAAACGTAGTGGTAAACGCATAGGACTCGTACTTCGTACAGGTAAAAGAAAAAACAAAATTGTTCTGACGCTTGTAGAATTTAGCGCAAAAAGCAGTATATCAATCTCAAATAGCAATTTTTTTGTGAAAAATTGAAAAACGTACACAAAGTGTGCTTTACGGTTCAAAGAAATGTGCTCAAAATGTACTGCCACCGTTTGGTTGATATTTTATGTACTGAAAGTGCATAAAATGGGCTTTGAAGTGAGTGTTGCACAAAGAATGTGTAAATAATGTGCTACGAAAAGTAGGTACTATTTTTGGTACATTAAATGAACTTTCCTCATTGTTTCATTGTTTGAAAATACACTAAATGTGCAGTGTATGGGTTAGGCGCCTTGTGTTATGTTTGTCCGTATTCAGCTATGAAAGCAAGGATGAGGCCACTTGAGAAAAGGGGGTAGTTCTATATTGAGAAGTTAATTCAGCTATGGAAAAACAAAGATGTCACTATTTGAGGTTCGGAGACGGAGTCTATTGACAAAAAATGTAACGGTCCATATACTTTTCCATACACGTTTAATGTACGATGACACACTTTTTGTTATCAGGAAATATGCCTTACAGTCAAAGCAGTCAAATTTTCAAAGCATTAAAAGATATTTTAAACCTGCCCAGCCCCTCGTGCATTAACACATGAGCATGTATGAGCAATATTAAACTTTTGACTTTCCGTTGAATGTCACAACTCACATGTCTCCTCGGTAGGTCACGCTTTACGATAACACACATACTTACAATAATGGTGTAAAATATGCACACTATGCACACGACACCTCCAATGAGGTACAAATTCGCTCCAGTCACTGTTGACAAATATATTGATAAAATAATAAAGAAATTTGGCGGTAAATAAAGTTGTAAACTGTATGCATACCTTGGTTAAACGCCAATGCTGGTACGTAGATTATGATGGGCAAAAATAGAATCTAAAACAATAAGCGTGATCATCAGAGGCTAAAAGCTAGGAATCGATTTAATTTATGTAACCTCGTCTAAAACAAACATCACAGATGCGACAGTCCGCACAGTCGAGCTGAAACGGAGCTCCAAATACTGAAAATGTAAATTTTGTAAAAATATTTCAATTTATTTTTGTGGAAAACTTGCCTCATAGGAGGATCCAACTTTAAGCGCAGAAAATACTGGTAAGTAAACAGTCGATACTACGAGACCCATGAGCATTATAGGAACAACGATCAGCCAATATTGTGATCCATAGTTGTAAATTTCAGCGGGCGTTCCCAAAATTGTCACGCCGGATATGTAACTAAAATATTCGGATATGTGAATCGTTGATTCTACATGTGGGATTCATGTTATGATTTACCTGGCAATTAGGCTCATCGACACCGGAAATGGTTTCAATTTTCTTGACCCTAACAAGTATTCATTCATTGACGATGACCCAAAGTCTTTTTTAGTTTTACTTTTCTTGTTGCTATCATTTTGAGAGGGTAAGTCCTTTCCTTCCGGAATCTTATTTTTCCTAAAAAAAATGGTAATATTTTTTATATAAAATCAGCACTTGAAAAAGCTATAAACATATTTTGGTTCGGTGCGCACATCGCATGTTACGGATATTTTTCAAAATCCCATTTTCAAATTCTGGAATGTCTTGTTCCAAATAACAGAATTACGAAATAATGAAAAAGAAAACGCAGAGCTTCATATCCCGCCCGCCCTTAAATCTAGAAAGAGTACGCCCAACGGACGATCCTAAGTTTATAATATACGTCGCTGACGCATTATATACTTCAAAACGTTCAAAACACTACTTCACCTAGTCGTTCGTTTCGATTTGGGTGGTATACTTATAAGAAAGTGCGCTGTTCATAAAAGTCATCAGTCTGTGGCTGAGGGTGCTGATATACACATGGTCTAAGGCAAGGTGTACTGATGAGTCGTAAGCGACAAAATCAACACTTTAGTTTGTTAAATCTTATGAATACGCTTCGTTTGTTATAAAGGAATTATGAAGGGTACTGTAATGGTGATCAACCATATTTAAGTATTGTGTAGTATATCATACGTAACGAACGTGTTATGAGCTCACACAATACGTGACGGGGTTCGTAACACGTGCGCCATTTCTCGCTGAACATTCTGCCCTCGCGCTGATAAAATTGAACATTCTTCCTACATCATTGAGATTAACAGTCTAGCTTGTGAATTCCAATCAATAAACAAACCCGTTCATTACCCGTGACACGCAAAAAAAGAAATTGCGAAAAAGTAAGTGAAGTTGTCTAGAGTTGTGGTTGAAAATGGCGTGAATGAAAAAAGGGGTCGATTTGTGTGTCAACCCACACAAAGAGTAAATATGAAGGATAAAGTATAGTATCCTTGCCTTTCGTCACCCAACTTTGGATTGAACGTTATATTGAAATTTACCTTATGAATCCGAAATAAGTTCCAGAAGTTGCTGATAATACTAACATAGCACCAAAGATGCAATAATCAACTGTAGTAAAAAGGAAATCTGTTCCTGATCCATTTTCGTCTCGATTTTCGTTCATCTGAAAAAATAAAATATTTTTTTTCATATTGAGGATATAAGTATGTTCGTTGAACCTTTAGACTTCTGTAATGTTGTGAGATTGGGTATGATAATTAAGTGCAATCAACAAACTGTTTAATGTAGCATTCAATAGCTAATTAATTTGTATTATTTTCTGAGACAATTCTTAATTGAAAATATCTCGCTTCTTCATTGAGTAAATTTATGCAGATTACTGATACGAAAACCTTCGTTCTATTTTAATACAAAATGTTATCGCGCTATTCAACTATCGTGTTTAGTATCTCTGAATAGTAGCATGACGAACATAGATACATGAAAAATTGATGTTGATACAGCAAATGGGCGCAGTTTTTTACGTTTATTTATTTTCAATTGTAATTTTTTAGTCGGCCAACAATTACGTTGCAGTTGCATTGAATCATGAGCTTTTACCGTCGGGCGAAACGAAAGATTTTCATGATTCGTGAGAAGCTACATTCAGGTCAAAATGAACAGAAACTTTGTACTTCTGCACAGATTTTTAACACCGCAAAACCCTGCGCAGAAGTACAAAGTTTCATTTTGACCTAAATGTCAAGAGAGATCATGCTCGGAGCGGTAGCGGAGAGCGTGACGGAGTCCCCACACCCCAAAAACAACGTCCACAAACCAAAAAAACTCCATACAAAAACCTTTGGGACAAGACACGATGTATAGGCGAACTTTTAAGTTTTTTCCCCTCGCTTCCCTCTCCCTCCAAAATATTAAAAAATAAACTACGACGCAGCAGCTTTCAAACGAGCTCATCAAAATCGGTTGAAATATCGGTTGAGATATCGCCAATCAAAGATGACCAATTTCGATACAAAAATTGTAAAATCCTTGAAAATAATCAAAATTTTATTCCTGTGTTGTGTGTCAACGATCTATGTCTCTATCTACTTTTTTTTTCTCGAGAACCGCCCGAACGATTTCCTTAAAATTTTCAGGGAACGTCAGTCTCGGCCCCAAATGAAAAATTTCATATGCCGCTTTTCCGGGAAAATTCTGGAAAAGCCGTGGCATGTGGAAAAGTGGTCAATTTTGAGGGTTTTTAGGTAATGCTCGGAGTTTTCGAATTTTAGCTCCGAAGTGACAATAGCTAGAGAGTTGGTTTCTTCGGGAAAGTTATAGAGTTTAATCAGGAGAATTTTTTGGGATTTTCAGAAATCTGCCAAAGTGACGCCATCATGTATTTTTGTTAGGTATAAATTATGCTTCTTTGGGTTTTCGAATTTTAGCTCCGGAATGATAACACTTGCAGAGTTGATTTCTTCTAGAAAGTTATAGAGTTTGGTCAGGAGAATTTTTTTGTATCTTAAGAAAATGGCTGCCAACTGTCAAAGTGACAACATCTTGGATTTTTTGCTAAATTCTGAATAAGAATACCTAGATAGTTGGTTTCTTCAGGAAAGTTATATAAATCACTGAGAAGAATTGGTGACACGAAGTGTTCCGAAGGCAGCCGAAGACACGAAGTATTCCGAAGGCAGCCGAAGGTGACACGAAGTGTTCCGAAGGCAGCCGAAGGTGACACGAAGTGTTCCGAAGGTGACACAAAGTATTCCGAAGGTAGCCGAAGGTGTTGGAGAACAGATTTTTTGGAGAAAATTTTTTTTTGAGAAAATGTTTTTTGGAGAAAAATTTTTTTCAAAGAAAATTTTTTTTGGAGAAAATTTTTT
>CM055403.1:186589024-186599154 GCA_029228625.1 Pseudolycoriella hygida | reverse complement strand
AGTCTTCCACAGAACAAGTTTTCACTCACAGAAACAGAGAAAGCGAAATTTTAAAAATATATCAAAATGAAGTTCATTGTCATCTTGAGTTTAGCATTGGTGCTAGTTCTATGTAAGTGTGAAGTGCATTCCATCGTAGATATTATTGTAGTTCACAAATATTTCAAATTTATTTCCAGGTTGGTCTGACACGACATCGGGATGCTCTTTACCGGAATGTTGTCAATCACTTACTCCTCCGTGGGCTGTTGATCGGTGCAGGAATTTGTGGCCAACCCGGTCAGTTTGCAGAGCATGGTTTGAAGCAGGTTGCAATCAAGTGAGGTGCGAGTGTTGGAATCCTGCTGGTACATCTTGTACTAGTGAAAACTGTCGCTCTTGAAATCTTGAAATGAATTGTAACACAGCAAGCATTAATTTGTATAATAAATTCGGTATCTGAGTAATTTTGAGTCTCTGCATTACGTCTTAAGTACTTTTGATTTCGTGATAGTGGAGGGGTGCTGCTTCGAGTCACAATTTTACAATTGTGTGAAGTGAAGGGCAACAAAAATTGCATTTGATAATCTGGTATCATCTCAATGACTGAGATTTGTAATGACATTTGCTGCCACCTCGGCTACCACGTTCCGGGAGCGATATCACTCGTGTAACAAAATTAGTAGTGAACCTAATTGGCAGTAAATTTTTCTTCCTAAAACTTTGACACACTGTGAAAGATGGTCAATGGTTGTATCGTATTTTAAGCCAATAAAAATCGCAACGACTCGACAAGTGAAAAATACGGTTGATCTATATTCGACGGACTCCGTGACAGTGGGTGTAAATATATCGGACGCCTGATTTTGCCAAAATTTCGCTACAGATTACGCTGTCACAGTACATTACATTTTCATACGGGTAGATAACAAGCAAAGGCATCAGGCAAAGGGGAGCCAAAAATCCGGACATCATTAATGTACTGCCCCTTCGGAACAACAATAAAGACAAGAATATTTTCCACATTTTTAACGCCATCTGGACTTTTCCTCAGTCGGCTTAAGACCATCAGGATTTTTGATCTATCAGATATGTCACCATCCAGATTATTTATCAACCATCTGCGTGTTGGCACTTGCAAATACGAAAATAGCTCTGCATCTGTTCTGAGCACATATTTAGACAACAAAACTAGAAGAAAGATAGTATGATTACTGAACGTCTGAATCTGCTAATTTTCTTTCTGTCTAGATTCGAGAACGTCAGTTAATAGTCAAGATTTTCGATTCAAGCACCTCACACTATATTCCCGCCGGCACCATCATCCATCAGTAAATACAATTCAATCTCTACTATGCGAATGACTCGGAATGACTCTTTCAAACCTCCGGTCTCGGCATTTTCTTCCTCTAAAATCTTTAACCCTAAAGTCCAATCTATCTTTTCTCCTTATGCCTTGATCATTTCATAAGACTTCTTATCCATTCGCTTGATCAGTGTTGGTTTGACTGTCCCCTTGGGCCTCTTTGTGACTATCCGCCACTATTCAGAGTTTAGGCTCTTCTTGCATTTTTGCAAAAGTATTGAGGATGAAGTCATTTCTGGAAGGAATACAAACTATCGTGCGAACTGCTTTTGGTTTGATGACCTTGCTGACCGGTTGGGACTGGTGAAAGACAACAACTTAGTCAGCAACTGTAGGGACACCAGCGTTACTGATATTACGGAGCCAATCATTGCACAGGGAGTCCGCACCAAATTAATAAACTCCCTCCTTACCGATTTATGTTTCTTTCCTCAGTCTTCTCCGTCTGATAAAGTACGGTTCTTTGCCTACTGGTGCTCTGCTTGCCAAACATGCTTTGACATCGAGCGGTTGGACAAACACATCCCGAGATGAGTTTGGTATACCTTGCTCCTTCTTAAGTGTCGGACTAGTGGTATCAGAAGTCGTGCATTAATAATGTCTGGATTTTTTACTCCCTTTTGCCCGATATTGCCCTTTGCTTGTTACCCCCTAATGTGGACGTCTTTTAAACAACTGCCCCGTATAAAAAGTTTCTTTTTTTTCGGGAACATCTTTTACATTTCTTCGGGATAAATTGATGTGCTGTGACAGGGTAATTTGTAGTGAAATTTGGGCAAAAATCAGTCTTCCGATATTGTGCTTAAAGTGTTTAAGACATACAATAACGTAATGCAGAGGCTCAAAATTACTCAGATACTGAATTTATTATACAAATTGATGCTTGCTGTGTTACAATTCATTTTAGATTTCAAGAGCGACAGTTTTCGCTAGTACAAGATGTTCCAGCAGGATTCCAACACTCGCACCTCACTTGATTGCAGCCTGCTTCAAACCATGCTCTGCAAACGGACCGGGTTGGCCACAAATTCCTGCAGCGATCAACAGCCCACGGGGGAGTGAGTGATTGACAACATTCTGGTAAAGAGCATCCCGATGTCGTGTCAGACCAGCCTGGAAATAAATTTGAAATATTTGTGAACTACAATAATACGATGGAATGCACTTCACACTTACATAGAACTAGCACCAATGCTAAACTCAAGATGACAATGAACTTCATTTTGATATATTTTTAAAATTTCGCTTTCTCTGTTTCTGTGAGTGAAAACTTGTTCTGCGGAAGATTGACGATTGGTTCGGTATTTATAGGTGTTTGATGTGTACCAACAGCGAAATTTTGAAGGAAACTATACCCTATCTTCACAGATTGAAGTGCTGATAATGTCATTTTTCTTGTGATTTTAGAAAGATTGATTGCCCACTTCTTCTATTCGAGTGTTTGTTTTTCCCCTGTGCATTTCACTTGATCAAATCGGTTTATTTTTAAGTAATTTGAAATTTTTACGAACACATTAATCAGGTAAACACTGTACGTTAATTGACTTTTTCCGTGAAGATAATTTAACAGCATGTACAATCTTTCGAATCGTCAAGAGCACTCAATGCAATTTGTGCAATAGTTTTTTTGCTTACAAATGGTTATTTGTCGCTTTTGCCAAATTTGGCGTCATGTACGTTTGATTTTTAAGAATTATGCGCACAACTGTTGCTAGAAAAGATAGCTTGAAATTTAAGTTGAAGATTGTGGAAAATTCCACGGAATTATTATTGCTATTAAGTAACTTGACTTTCTGATAAAATGGTTTGTTGAATTCATGTCCAAATCCGGAAGAAATATTCCAGACAACCAAAAATCCAAATGCCCAAACATCCGAACTATGTTGTTTAATACAGTGGTGATTAGTATCCATCTGGATTTCTGTTTGTGGGGATTTTTGGTGGTCTGGATTATTAATTTGTCATCCGGAAACGTGAACAGAGTGAACTTATATTTATCTCGTAAGTTTTCAAAAAGGAAGACCGGAAAAGAGCATCGGAAATCGGGCGATGGACTGTAGAGCTACAGGTAAATATTGGAATTCTTTGCGGTATGCGATTTACGTGCTTTCACATGACTTTGGGCTTGACAGGAAGTGCCTAAGTGTGGTTATGTACCTGACACAGCATAATCATTCTTTGTCATTGTCATAAGAGTTACGCTGACAAACGTGTTGTCCTAGCTACGAAAGATGGCCAAACCGATCTGGTACCGATTCTAATTGCATCTGTTCTGCGCGAACAGAGAAAGCAGTAGATCGTACGTAGATTAGGTGGAATCTTTGGGTTAAGTTAATATTTGCACCAATAATAATGACATTAAATGCATTGCATGGTCAATTCTATGTTTTCTATGTTCAGGTGTAAAGTGGTGAATTTCTCTACTGTCTTCCTTTTGCTAAATAAATGGGTGTAGTTTTTGTTGAAGAATCAAACGTCATAACTTTTGATCATATTTGTGATGTCATTTGGCGTCATTTTTGTGACGTCGTATTTATAACGTCATATTTGTGACGTCGTATTTGTAACGTCATTTTTGTGTCGTCATTTTTGTTACGTCATATTTATGACGTCATATTTGTGATGTCATATATGTGACGTACGTCATTTTTGTGACGTATTTTTAGCGTCATTTTTGTGACCTAACTTTTGCATTTAGTGAGCATGTATATCGATTTTAAAAAGTTTGAGACATTCAGACTGATATTTCGGGGGGAATCATAATTCTAAAAATATTTTGCAGTAAACTCATTGTCTCATTTTGATTCCATTTTCGTACGGTAAGTCAAATTTTTGCCGTGCTGAAAACCTACGGTCGTGTGCTTATAAATTTACTTGTTATCATGTTTCAGCTGTTTTCAAGGTTTTCCATACAAAAAATACACTGAAAAAAGAGATAATGTCGATAATGTTGAAAACAGCATAACAAGTAAATTTTAAAGCACATGTTTGTAGAAAAATTATTACGTTGTCCGGCATTTGTGGCGTAATTTTTTATCGAATGTGAAATCATTTAAAAAGAATTTTTTGCGTTTCAAAGCTTTAAGCGTCACTCCAATTGATATCAGTTGTTTTGAAAGAAGGGACAATTGCGTCACGTTTCCCTTTTATTAATGGATCGGCGACGCGACGGCGGCATCACTTATTTTTCATTGGTGGCGGCGCTTGTCGTCGGTGCACAGTTCTAGATCCGTGTCATCACACTGTACAATGAATTCAAGATGAATTAGAAGCTTGAAGTTCCTTTGAAGCTGTTCACGTATCCATATAATATTCTAAATTTTTTGTGGAATTGCCCAAACATAACGAAGTCATTGCTTATAAATTGTATTGATGGCAATGCGTCCATTGAATTCTTGACTGAATAATGTTCCTAATTTTGCAACACCAAAGTATTGAATAAATAATTTGCCTCACGTCTATCCATCAAGTTGAAGTTACATTTACACTAAGACACTAACTACAAATACGGAACGCCTATCAAAAATACATTTGTAAATTTCAGTAAATTATGCATGACCACCATGCAATCAAATTGAAATAGATCATGAGGTGCGGGTGTATATAAGTATCTGACAAGTTATTTTCCTCATCTCGGGAATATGGCAGAGTATATATAAATACCAAGCAGGTAAAGCTTCATTCGGAATACACATTACACCAAAATGAAATAAAACTCAGTGGTATCAAAGTCCTGTGAATTTGTTATAAGGATATTTTCTTTTGTGTTTGGGAATTACACTGTAAACAAGCAAGTGTTATTTTGCAATTTCTTTTCATCTTTTTAGACCCGTACGAAGAACGAAGTTCTTCGAAAAGGGGTCTTATGGCACGACGTTTGTAACCACATCAATTTCGACCCGGGAGTAGGGGTGGGAGCACCATACTTAGATGACGAATCAACAATAAAAAAATGCCCGTCCGTCTGTCCGTCACCCCTTGAGTAAAACTTAACCGATTTTCAAAAACTTTTTTTCCCTGAAAGACAATCAGAAAATTGATTACAAGAATGAATTCGGGCAAAACTGTTTGAAAACTTTCGAAGTTATGGTCGAAAAAGTGGTAAAATCGTGGTTTTTTGAAGATTGGTGGAACTTTTTCACTTATATCTCTGCGAAATTAGAACGGAATCGCTCTTGAAGGTTTCAAAAACTATTCATGGACATCAGAAAATCACGGAAATTAAATTAGTCAAAATCTGTTGAGTGGTTCGGGCTGTAGAGTCCTCAGTGTGGGCCCAGCTCAAGCTGCACGATCCTACACTACATTTGGCGGTTTTTTGTGAATAATTCTTTAATGATGAGGCTTTTTGTGCAGTGTTGCCGAGAAAAAAGAGGCGAACTGTTTTGTTCATGGAAGAATGGATAGGTCTCTCCTAAGTGCTCTAGGTCGATTCTAAGATAGCGCCTAGTGCAATTTTTTTTTTTCAAATGATTTCCAATTTTTTTTAATTTCGGGCTTTTTTTTAGGATTGAAGATATTTTTGCGCCGTTTCTTCGGACGGGTTTTTCAATATGGTACAGAATATGGTATGGAACAGATTCAAATCTAACAATAAAAGCACCAAACACATACACTACTTTTTATTGTTACATTTGAATCTGTTCAGAGCAAAACCCTGTCTATTCCAACTGTCAAAATGACGTATAAACGCCAAAGCTATAAAACAGTCCAGCATTTAGAAAGAGGATCCAACATGTATCTGTCGAGTTAATCTTAAGAAAGATATTTATTTATCAAAATATTTGACGTTTAATACGTCATTTTGACAGTTGTAATTCATTACAGAATTTTTAGTTTTTTTTAGACATTTCACTTGAAATCACACAATAAAATTGATTTGAAGCCGGTCATAGACAGTTGTTTTTTCACAATTTCTTAAATTTCCAAAATTTTGGAAATTGCACCAATTTTTTAGAAGAAATTTTCGAAATATAATGAATAAATGACAGTGAATAACAATAAAAATTCTTATGAAAAAAATTCATGTGAAAATCAGCTTGAAGATACTCGAGTAAGGTTATGAGCTCGCAAAATTTTTTCCGAGTTAATGAAATATTTTCGCAGCGTCTCATGTGTATTGATTTACTGCCGCCCTCATCCGGGAATTCTTCAACAGAAAATCTTACTACACTTTTTTGTCTTTGAAGATAATCGCATCGCGTAAGGTTTGTGTGAAAGCTCATCTTGACAAAAAAAAGTTTTTGTTCTGTCAAGTTGAGCTTTCACACGAGCCTTACACGACGCGATTCGCATCGCGCTCAATATAATGACCCCTTTAGGAAATGATTCATTTCCGCAGATGGCAAACTGCTACGCACGGTCAACTTTAGTAATAATAGTTACTTACTGTCTTAATAGGAAATTTGTGGGAAGTTTGTATCTCGAGCAAAATACATGCAATGGAAGAGACTATTCGAAAGTTGACAGTTTGTTGATATTTCCATTTCACTCGGCACCCTCATGTCCCAGCAATGCGTGTATACACCTCGGAATGCGCATATTTACCAGCTGGTGAATTCAGTTGAAGCAAAGTTCGATAAAGAATTCGATGATTTCGATTTCCAAGCGATGAAAACCTGCCCTTTTTTAACGGTGTAGCACAGATGTTGTGTGGCAAATAAAATATCCAAACGATACTTTTAAACAGGTTGCAATGCGGAGAATAACATGACAGGAACATGTCATTTTATTTGTTTTTCCGTGAATATTATAAAAGCATAATAAACTTTAAAATGAAAATATCCTCACATTTTATGGGAAAGATGACGAGTCGAAATGATGAAAAAATACACCTCGAAATGCTAGAGGAAATGTTTGCCTTTAAGGGAAAAGTGCACTTGGTAAATTTGTTATTTGCTTGGGAGCATTTTACATGAGATGACCGCTTAAGTTGAATTTCGTGAAGAAACGTGCATCAAATGTTGCAGACATAAATGTCATAAAGTATGTATACGTGCTACGAAAACATCGCCACGTTCTAGGTGTATTTGTCGATCATGAATTAAAATAACTAAAACACTAGCCAACAGAACTTTTGTGTTTTAAAAACAAATAATACTCCTTCTTAAGTTCCGAATCTGAAATCCATTATTTGCTATCGGGCTAGGTTTCGCCAATGTCATCCTTGGAACTGCCGCATATTCCCCAAACTCTTTAGTATTTTGCTTATAAGAAGAAGTATGTTCATAAGTACATACTTCTCAGTGGTAACGTACTAGCTTTCCACCGAATACCCGGGTCAGGGACGTATCTAGGTACTGGCGGGGATTTTCGAAAATGCAAGCAAATTTAGTCAATTTTGATTAATTTGGGCCATGTTTGCTTTTAACAGGTGTACAAATTTCTGTCAAATGAAACACGATTTCAATAAATTTCGCTCGCTTCGCTCGCGTGATTTTAATTCATTTTAAAATTTTGCATTTGAAGTACAAGTCAAAATGGCCGCCGGGTTGGACGTGTTTCGGTTTGCTCTGTGTAAGTTTTATTTATTTTTGAAATTTTGCGTTCGGTCCGGGATTTTCTTTTCTTTTAAATAATTAGTTTTGTTAATTGTTTTTGTGTCGAGTGCCGCATCACTCAGGTCATTACGCAAATTTTGTTGTTCTTTTTTCGTGTTTCATTACAACGTGATGGAATATGCAGCGTGGCAGTCAACTGCTCGGTTTCCCTTATTTTTCACCTTCTCCGTTGCCCATTCTGTAGCTTTGGATTGTTTTCTGTGCAATAGGCGCGTTTTAATATGAAATTTGTTGTTTTTGGAACTTCAATTACATTTACATTTTAGCTTCCAAATGGCGTCTGGGTAACATAACCTCAATGTTGTGATATTTTTCGAATCATCGCTTTGCAAAACAATCAATTCAATACTGTGTACTTTATTTGTCGTTCTCGGCATCCTCCTTCTGATAAGTGTTTATGGTCATAATTTCGGTTGATGGCTTCGCTATATGCATAGCAGTCGGTTTGGCAAAAATGTAAACAAACGAATACATTGCATTCCAATCAGCCCTTCTTGGTGCCCATTAAAACCTGTACTTCCGGTGCGGCTCGGCTTACCAGGCCGTCCCACTATATTCATTCTCGGTAAAAACAATTACGCACAGCCTCGGACGGGTGTTGGATACGGGGTACGACCAACGCTCGACTTGACAGGTACTCCATCGTTGACGGTCAGGCAATGCAAAATGGTTGATGGTTTGTTTATTGGGAGTCTAAACGTTAATGGGGGTTTTCGGAATCGCAGGGAGGAATTAGTGGATCTGGCAAAGGACTACGGTATAGACATATTGGCGTTGAGTGACGTTAGGACGAAGGGACAGGCGGAAGAACACGTAGGCGGGTATAAGGTGTTTTTGTCCGGGGTTCAGTCTGGTAGGGCAAATTGGGGGGTTGTAATCGCAATCAGGAAGGAGTTGATCAACTTTGTCCTGGATGTTCGTTTCGTAAATGAAAGGCTGATGTGGGTCTCTGTAAAGTTAGCGGGGGGAATTTATCGCCTGGTTAGCGTATATAGCCCTTGCGAAGGCAGTGATGCTGCTGGCTTGGACATTTTTTACGAACAGTTGGGGGCCGTGGTTAGCAAAAAGGGAAATGAATCTCTGATTTTGATGGGGGATTTTAATGCAAGAATAGGAAACTTTAAAAACAACTCAGGTTATGAAAGGGTAGTGGGTAGATTTGGGGAAGGAACTCTGAATTCAAATGGTAAACGGTTGTTAGATTTTTGTGATTTCAATGGGTTAGCAATAACCAACTCTTTCTATAGGCACAAATGGATCCATCGGTATACGTACGTCAAGGAGGGTTTGGATCACAAATCCCTCATTGATTACATGATTATAGAACAGGACAGGAGACAGGTGGTCAGGGACACACGTGTTTTCAGGGGTTTCACTTTTGGTTCTGACCACTACTTTTTGGGTACCCATCTGTCGGTTGGGAAACTCTGTCAGACTAAAAGGAAGAAGGTGGTAAGTCGCAAATTTCGTATGGGCAAATTTAGGGAAGAGTCAGTAAGGTCTCGTTTTATGGCAAAATTCGCCGAAGGGTTTGAGAGGCTTCCAGCTGACTGCGGGGACATTGGGACTGAGTGGGCGAATTTTAAGAAATTTATCTTGGGTGCGGCTGAGGAATGTCTGGGCAGTGTCACTAGCGGGGGTCGAAACAAAAAAACGGGTTGGTGGAACGCCGATATCAGGGACGTTGTATTGGAAAAAAGAAAACTTTACTTGATCTGGTTACAGGACAGGACGGCGGAGAAGTGGGATGCTTACAAGGCTTGTAGTAAACTGGTTAAGGATCTAGTCATTGAAGCGAAGGACCGGGAGGGGAAGAAGTTTGGGGAGGAATTGGAAAAGGCAGGTCGAGGCAGGGGCAAGAAATTTTGGTCGATGATTAAGGACATTAGGCGCGGTGGCGTGAAAGAAGGATGTAGTAGCATTTTAGATAAAGACGGCGAGTTAATTACAGGTAAGGGTGAAGTCTTGAAGACTTGGCGGCATTACTTTAAGGATTTATTTACATCTGTCAATCTGGTAGAAGAAAATGGGAGGGAGGCGGGTCCTAGCTTGGAGGTGGAGGAGGAAATTGCACTGGATGAGGTGTCCCGGAAGGTCGGCAGATTAAGGGCAGGAAAATCCGCAGGGGTGGATGAAATTAGGACAGAATTTATTAAATATAGCGGATCAGGTGGGATCCAATGGCTTTGTAGGATTTTCAATTTGGCCATGAGGTCTTCTACGGT
>CM055403.1:186574687-186588524 GCA_029228625.1 Pseudolycoriella hygida | reverse complement strand
GCACCCCCGACTTCTCTCCAAATTGTTCTTTGACGTTGCCCATAGTTTTAATTTCCTCGTAGAAACAGTCGTATTGTGCTCACTTTCGTTAAATTTTCGAATTGTTGTATATGTGTTGTGTTGCTATATGTGTTTCGACATTAAGTCCTCCCTTCGACCCTGGGTACACTCTTAGACAACCAGTCATTCCGAATCGTAACTACTCTGAGAGTATAGCACACACGTGTGTCTGTGGAGCGCAAGTAGATGAGCTCGGACACCATGGCTTGTGCTGTGAAAAGAGCGTTGGTCGGAACTTCAACTGGGGTACCTTCTTTAAAAGACCCAACAGGATGCTTACTGCTCACGGATGCCGCGCAAACGACCGGGTGACTCAACAATGACTCCGTGGAGAAATGAACAACCTTTGATATGGGATTTTACGTGTGTCAATTAGACCCATGTGAAATCTAGAAAAGAAAAGGAAAGCCGACAAACATCGAAAATATGAAAACTTGAACCTAGACTTTCATTTTTAACCAATCGCAATAGTTCCCATTGGGCGACAAAGCAAAAAATTTATTCAAACAAATCTACGCTTTCGTATGGCCACTCAGAAATTCAATTTCGTATATTCCATCGTTCCCAGTGCCCAGACCACTGAGCCGATTTCCACAAAAAGTTTTCCCAGTTTTGTGAGATAAAATGCTTTCATTTGGCAACACAATGAACAATTTCAATGCTGTACTTGCTGAGATATTTGCGAAAAAAAAAGTTTCACCGACCCTCGAAAACTCATGTTCGACCTCCACTTCTTCGACCATATCTCCGGAACTACTTGACCGATTTTTCTCATTTTCGAACTTGAATCATCGGACCTTTCACGGAAAAAGGGTTTAGGGTGATCGGTTGGTCCGTTTGTATTGCTGATACGTCATATTTAGCCGATAATAAACGTATATCCCCAAATCTCAACTCGATCTAGCCCATGTTACAATAAAGTTGTTTGTAGTAAATGTATACCCTGAATTTGTGCGTTTAATACCCGGAATAGGTCAGTTTGGTGAAATTGTGTTTGAGAACCCTGGCTCCTAAGGATAATGTTGTGCATTTAGTTCGATTGCGATAATCGAAAATGTAGCTGGGCGGCAGGCTTCGAATTATGTTGTAAGGCTTACATTTAATCGCAGAAGCTTTCTGAGCAGAGCACCCTTCAAACTGTGAAACAGAAAAGATAATTGGAAATTGAAAAGAAAGTTTCTCACCATTTCCCTACAGTCAATACTGTCTTTTCCATGGGGGCCATAGCCTTCCACAAACTTTTCCATGGCGGGCTCTCGCTCCCGTATGCTCGGCGCCACTGCCGCATTTTTCGCAAACTTTCCAAATCTTGCAAAATCTTGTAAAATAAAATATTTGTAAACTTTTGCAAAATTTCGCAAAGAATAAGTTCTGGTGCGCACCCCCTCGCATGGAAAAAATTCAGAATGTGTCAAAATTCCTCTCCCCCAAAAATGTGTGCGTACTATTTGAATATATTAAACTATTGAAACGCACATAGAGATTTTAGACAAAGAATTGAAAATCACGCGATGTACTTTTATTTGCTGCAAGGTCACGCTGTGTGAAAATTTGAGAAAAAAGGTGATTGGTACGGGGCTGTCGTAGAGCTTAGATTTGTGGTATCATAGCCTCACCTATCGAATAGACTTTCTAAAGTAAATGTTCAATTCCAGAAGTCAAATGATCCCACGAAACGATTGAAAAATAAGAGATCCATTCCGGTTAAGTTGTAGGTAAAATAAATTTTCATAATAACACTTTTATAAAGGCGCAATAAACCATTTGAGAAAACAATTAAAGTAACTTTCTTAAAGTTCAATTTTCGCAAATTAATCAAATCCAGCCGTTCATTTAAGTTACTGCATTACTTTTATATCGTACACCCTACATCCTAATATGATAATTATTTCATTGTTGCTAACTTTTACGAAGTCGTTCTTGCCGTCCGTCGCTTGCAAGAAAAATTGGCTTTTGTTTCAAAGAAATGGATTCTTTTGCACGAGAATAGGTACTCGTAAATTATGTAAATTTTTATTGTTATTGCTTGTAAACTGTAGATTTGCATATTATTATGCATCTATTTTTGCGATTCTTTTTTATATCTTTGTCTACGTTATGGCGCGGCGGCTCGTCATCATCGTATGAAACAGCAAGTTGTATAAAATCGGAAGTTTTGTATAGTAAAAATTGCGTCAGTTTCATAAAATCACGACATCGTTAACGTGGCCATACAAATTCATAAAATTATCCTGAAATGGGTCTCGGGATGTTGTGGTTTGAAAGTTGTAGGATCAACTGTGCGGAACCGCAAACACACACCATCTCGAATACCCTTCTCTTTAATATTCCTTCAGTTTTTCTCCTCACCTAATGCATTGCCACCTACTAATAGACAAGACTTGGCATCAATACATATTTTAATATTCAGAAAATACATGGCATTACATAAGTTTTGAAAATATATTATAAAATTTAATTAATTATTTAATAAAATTTCCCTTATTCAGTTATTAATTATAGCTAAAAACTTTTAAACAACATTCTCTGCTGCTGGCTATGCGATGCAACAAAACCACCGTTTGGGGTTTTTTTTGTCATTAACAAAGGGGTGGCGCGAACACGAAATACAGCTTATTTTCCTGCAATATACACACATAAAACAACATAATATCCACTCATAATGATTCTATAATTTCGTGTGCTGTACATACATATTGTTGTTGGGAACAACGGAATATGGGTGTAAGAAGGTAGTGATTAGTGTAGCAGCGATTCGAATGTTAGAGAAGCGTTACAAAATGATTTCGAATTAAAGAAAGTTTTCTACAATTTACTGATTAAATCAATGTGTTCGCCATAGCTGCAGAGAACGAAGTCGTCATTAGAGTAAATATGGCAAATACCACAAGCTTCACTACACGCTCTACATGTGTTTGTGTATACACACTTAAAAATGTGGCTGTCAAATGTCAAAACTAGCGAAATGATTATCGTAGCCTTTGCGTGTTACCGGTTATCGATATGACTGGTTTCATTACCGAAAATTCTCAACCTTCTAAACCTAAGAATTCTTAGTAAGTTTTAATTTAGCATAGCATAAACATATCAGCATACCAACAACGATGGATTTCATTTGCAATCATTAAAGATTCTCTTACCAACGCAATGATCGAAACTAAAAAGGAAAAAAAAATTCCCTGCTGAAACTATAACTAAAAGATATCAAAGTAGTTGATTATGCGGTAGTTTTAGCCCTTCGATTGAAACTTAGAAAATTAGCGTGAGGTTGTAAATCGCTTTTATCACATTCGACCCTATAATAAGCCAATTATTGCACTAATAATGGGGCTATAATCGGCCTATTTTAGTCACTTTCTTGTTAAAAGTAGGGTTGTAATGACGCTATTATAACCCGGTTCTTTAATGATGACGTAGGCTACACTGAAACAATACGAATGAATTATAATGAAACGTGTGTTGTTATGACAACCGCATACTAAATCGAAAAATCAATCTAGACGATATTTTTTCCAACAAATTCGATGAGCTTTGATTTTTGATTTATGTTAATTTTGTTGTCATGTTTTGTGCATAATTGGCAATTATAGGCTCAAATGTGATAAACTATCGTATAATACGAGGGGAACAATCGCGCAATTATAATCTCGGTGGGTGAAATAACGCCTCTTGAAATTTCACCCCACCTCGACTATAATTACGCAATTATTCCCCTTGTATTATAATATACTATTACATGAGTTCTGTTGAAAGTATGCACTTGAAATTTCTATTATCCGCTCAGTATTTGCATTATTAGTACAATCTGGTCATTTGAAAGAGACCTGGCTAGCAGCACTGAGGTAAATGTATGTAAATCTACCTCAGTATTGTCAGTCAGGTCTCTTTCAAATGACCAGATTGTACTTTGCAATTTGAAGGGCTGATATTTTGACCCTGAGAAAAATATAAGGATTCGATCTATTCCAAGTCAGCGCCCTAACAATTGCTAAATCGTTTTTATAACACTCGGGGCTATAATATGCATTTTATAGCCCTCGAACTGAAGTTTGAGGCCTTTGTGTTATAAAATATCGTCAAAATAACTTAAATAAAATATCGTATAACACACGGGCTGTAATTTGAGATTTCGTATCTGGGAGAATTAAAGAATCTCAAATTACAGCCCTTGTGTTATAATATACTATTACGCATTTGATAGGGCGCTGACTTGGAATTAATCAAATCCTTATATTTTTCTCAGGGCCAAATGTCAGCCCTTCCAATTGCAAATTACTGATAATGCAAATACTAAGCAGATCATAGAAATTTCGAGTCCATACGTTCTGGAAAATTTCTGAGTTGACTCCAATTCACAAGAGCGGTTCAAGAAATGACATTAGCGATTATCGTGGAGTAACTACACTGCCGAGATTAATCGTGCGAATCACCGCTACCTTTTTGAATATTTATTTGAAATGTAATCAAAAGCAAATTGAATCCTAGACGGGAATCGAACCACGTCACATCTTCGCTCACCGGGTGCTGCTCTAACCACTTGAGCTAATCCGGCTAATCTTATATAAGTCTTATATTACATATCAATTCTTAATCTAATATTGGTTTTTACTCGTTGTCCCACCGAAAACTTGTCATTACACGCACCCCACGGAAATGATTCATTACATGTCATTCATTACATGCTATTTATTACATTTAGCCCCTACCGAAAACTTCTCATTACATGTATATCTGCATGTAATGGCGCGTTTTCGGTTGGGACACCGACTAAAACAGCATACAGTGGGGGATGCTTAATAATTCATCCATTCTAGATAATTTCGTGACACTCGAAAACTCATTCGTGTATTTTTAAGCAACTCGCTTTAAAAACTGTTTTTTGACTCTTGTAGTTGTATACCTCGCCTTCGGCTCGGGAAACAAACTCTACACTCGTCAAAAAACAGTTTTTACAGCTTTTTGCTTAAAAACACCCTCTAGAGTTTGGCTCATTTCACAAAATTAATCCCTCATGTAATGACTTATTTCCGCATCCCCCACTGTAATCTACTATTTCTATATTGAAACTGTTCGTTTTCATATTTGATGCAAATCTGTTCAAGTTTGTTCACAGTCGCAGGATTACTGATATCTAGTGTCGAATTCTATTGACAGGTCCACCGCTGGGGACTTCGCAATCGAACACATGAATACAAAATTTAGTTGAAAATCTCTGACGCCATATTTCGTATGTTTTCCTCGTACCATTGGTACTTCTCCTAATGCTATGTAGGTGGCGCCCTTCTTCTTCAAAAGTGGAGTGAAATGGGGATGGATTCTAATATCTTGGATTAGATTAAATCATATCTGTTAGATCGACCTCAGTTCAAACTCAGTAAAGTTCAAAGTGGAAATCATTTCCTTTAGCTTTAGAGTACCATCAAAACTGCCTTCCCTAGTCAAAACGAGAACACGTTACGTCGCTCTGGAAAAACTGAAATTTGGACCAACATTTCCAATTCAAATATAGCAATATTTTTAGAATGAGGGGTGCACAGCGAAAACGGTTAAATACAATTGACTGACGCCGCCATCAGCATTTGTTAAGACCAGCGATGGTATGGACTGTGACGGGATAGAAGCTATGGACGCTGCTTTTTTCTGTTCCTACACTGCAAACGACTATCTACCGTTTCTTCATTTTTCGCGATTGCTACAGTATTTTTAGTTTATAGTAAATTATTGCTGAAGATAAAATGGGTACGTTAGTGGTAACTTCTCATTGTCGAACTTTACTATTGTTGGACATAAGTACAATTCAAGCCAAAGCAAGACATGTCTCATTGTGTGCGCACCTTCTACTGTTCAGGTTATTGTTTAGTCACACGATCTATTTGTTTGGTTATTCAATCAATTACAACCCACTGAACAAAATTGTTCCCATCTCTACGAGTGTAGGTTCTCTAGAACGGCGCAACACTCTAAAGAGAATATTTATGAGAAGCACATAAATGTTAAAAGATTTTGGTCTAAAGACGAACGAGACGAACCCTCATCTAGGCGCTACCTGGTTATGACTTCTCTGTAAAAAATTCATTTACTCTTTCAAAAATATCATCAAACCAATTTTTTCGGTGTAAAGTATGAACAACCATTTTTTACGCATTAGCCAAATTTCATAAAGTTTCTTTTTGTCGGCAATCATTTTTAGATTAGCTACATATTTTATATGTTGCCCGAACATAAAATATGGAGGAAGCTGATGGCAACCCTCATGCTGCACTTGATTCAATTCATATCTGAATCATCGTAACGGATGGGACTGTGAACCGAAAATAGCGGACGCGTTACACCAATGCTCATGAATAATGGTTTCAATATTCATTCGCATGTGTTTCATTTAATTATTGCAATAATTGATGATGAGCCAGGTATAAATTCAGATGTTACAGTTCATAATGCATGTACATTTTTAGATGTATTTTCTGTTATTGTCCCAGGAGATTTTACTGACAATCTATGGTAACCATGCTAAATTTATTGAATAAATATTTTATGTTTGTTTAAGGGGCTTGTGACATATACGTGCAGCTCAGTTCCGGAATTCAAATTTACATAACGATTTTATTTAATTCAAGAGAACCATCAACTGTTTTTACAAGAAATTCGTAATTTAGTTGGCGAACTTCTCTAATAACTTAAGAAGTCGTTTCAAATTGGAAAACTCATGTATTTTGAGTATGATGCATGTTTTAATGTAAATGAATGAAGGCCAAGTTAATCAATTAAAATTATCTAAATATATATTGTCTCAACTCTTTCAAAAGTAACTCCACAGCCTAATATGACTGTCTCTTTTACACGTACCCTCGATGAACGAGACTATCGTAGTAGGCTGTGGAGTTGAAATTGCTAAAAGTGCAATATGGAGAGACCTGTCCAAAGCAATGATGCAAAAATCCTTCCAAGCCCCTACAAAACACCTAAAATTTAAAAAAAGAACAGACAACCATTACGGGAGGGATTTTTATCGCGTCGAATATAATTGCTGCTTAAAACTACACCTTAATCAGAGCTAATTGTAACCTGTAACTGGATTTCTACGTAATGCTTTTCAGACGCCGCAACTTTCTTAACGTATACCACCCGGTACGTGGAATTTATATCGACAAATTTAGGCTGTGTAACTCTATTGTCACACCAAGTTTACTTTAATCAGGCAACACTACGAAAAAAGAGAGGATGTTTCCGAACCGAACCGAATAAGTTCGTTATTTTGTGCTTTTGGACTCAGTCAGGGCCCAAAAGCTGAGTCTCCACTAGGGCCCACCGTGTTTTGGAATTTTGAAACAATCAGTCAACAACTTTGGAAGTTACAGTTGAAAAAGTGGTTTTTTGAACGATGGTGGAACTTTTTGACTTATCTTTGCGAAATTAGCACGGAAATCGCTCTTCAAGGTTTTGAATTAAAAATATATACTTTTAGAAATCTCAAAAAAAAAAATATTGAAAATGATTTCCTTGGTTCGGGCTGATTCGGGTCCTTAGTGTAGACTCAATTCACTCTACGCAACACCACATAGGTTGCTTCTATCGAAATGAAACTGAAATTTAGCTTTGGGGAAACAGTGGTAACGTTGATCGAATCTTATTTATCTGGAAGGAGCCAAGCGGTGCTTATTGATGTCAACAGCTGTGGGTGTTCCGGATAGCTGAGTGCTGGGCCCGCTTTTGTTTTCATTATTCATAAACGATCTTCCTGCAATCCTCCAATTTTCGAAATGTCATCTCTTCGCGGATGACGTGAAATTGTATCTGCACCACGATTGGTTCAGTTTTGGGGCTGGGGTTGCTCTTGTAAACTCGGACATAATCAAAATCAAAAATTGGGCAAAACAAAATAGGCAGACAGACAAAATAGAATTTTTTGACCAATGCGGAGAAGTCGAAAGTTATGGCTATTTCCAACCCTGGGATCAGCGTTGATGATCCAGTGTTGTTGGATAATCCCGTTCTTATTCGAGGCGAAGTAGTGAAGTATGTAGATAAGGCTAAGATTCTTGGGCTGTGTATTAATAATTTGCTAACGTGGAACGACCACGTTAGGGAAGTTAAACGGGTAGAATATGGCAGTCTCTGGGGCCTATGGAGTTGTGGACATTTTTTGCCAGCGTGAAAAAGTATAATGCTAGTTAAGACGTTGTTGCTGCCGCACTCCATTTACTGTGATGCAGTAATGGCAGATATGAATGCCGTTCGTTACATGCGTTGAATGCGTGCATTCGGTACGCTTACAACATGAAGAGAAGGGAAAATTTTGAGTCACAGGGAAGGGCAATTTTGAACTTTAGAAAATTTAGATTTTGCGTTTTTATGAAAAGTATTTTGGTTTAAAAAAGACCAGGTTACTTAATCGATTTGCTACGATTCACGCGTTCTAGACGAAATCCGTCTCTAATCGCGCCGAGGGCTGTGAGGAAAGTATTGGGTAACTCATTCTTCGATCATGCCACCACAATTTGGAAATCGCTTCCGTTAGCACTTAAAAGGGATTTTTATTTGTTTTTAATTTTAGTTTTTAGATTTAATTTCCAACTTTGTTGTTTTCGCTCAACACAGGTTATGATAAGGTGATAAACCTTCTGTGATTAATAATAAATGCATACAAATACACGATAGTTGTTCGCTTTTCATGAACATTCCTCTAATGATGACAGAAAACCTTGTAGAGAAAAAAGAGCCAAATTTATTTGTCCAAGTTCCGAGGTCTCACTTTATGGGCTTAGGTTGGTTCTAAGGTCAGCCTATCCCAAAATTTGTTTTACATTTTTGTACACAATTTTTTGGAAATTTGTTTTTTCCAAAATTTTTCACAGTTGGGTCGGACGGGTTACTCAATATTGCCCTTTCGGTCATTTCCAATATAATTTAATGTCGACTTTATTTCATTAGGCAATGTTTACTTATTGTTCGAGTCTTTTTGTAACATTTGTTCTCTTTGTCTCATCAATTCTGATACGTACGGGTCCCTTGCAATGTTTTATTTAAAATTTTGCGATGACGACGTGATAAAACTCTCTTGAAAATAATAATGTTTTCTTAATTACAATCCCCGAAGCAAAAAAAGACTACAGTTTTGGCTAAATAGACCAGTTTCAAAAAAACGTATGTATAATTTTTGGCTAACTAATTTTTATAAATCGAATACAAAATTATATTTAAAACACAAAAACTCCATTAACATTTTTTTCCATCTTCTTTTTTTGTTTAGATGGATGATGTTCGGTTTTTGTTTTATAAAAATATGAATTTATTATAAATTAAGTCGTCAACATGTTTTTGTTTAATTCAATTAAAGAAATTAATATTTAATTTGAGAGACTTTAGAGCAGCTTAGTAGATCATTGAGTTTTTTCCCAGTATTTAAATTTGTGTCAAACGTTTTTTTCACACAGGAATTGTATTACGTTTCTCTTGTTTTAACTATCAAAGGGCTAGTAGAAAATGAATGTTTCAGGGAAAGAAGCTTATTTGTCAAAACTACATTTTTTTTCATTTCAAATCTCACCTTTAAATGAATTGAAAATTTTTCACTCGCCATATGTGACTTGCCAAAAAGAATACAAAATTATTAAATTATTCAGATGAATGCACAAATATTCAGATACATAGGACGTCATCTCTCGAAGCTTCCAGTTAAAAAAAACTACAAGGTATACCAACTATACAACATATTGATGAAAACTATGACCGAACCTTTGTCGGTAACACATGGCAATGAAAACATAAAAGTTTCCACTGAATTTGGTATTTTGGATGATAAAATGTTACCCGAAAAATTCGTAATGGCTTTGAACAAATTTTGGTTGTCCCTTTCATATCACAATTAAGGTTATAAAATATGCCAACCGATGGTAACTTTTATCTTAAGTTTTCCGTTTTACATTTAATTTAAATATCCAAAAACAGTGAAACAGCGCTCGATAGGTTGATTAAGTGATTCGAAATGAGATTTCTGGGTATATTGTGGTATGTAGACGTGTGAGCCGTGTAAAAAATGTTTGGTGCTAGCCAACAATCCCTTCACAACTGCTCTAAGAGAATGAGTACTTTCTCTCCTCAAAATGAGGAAGAAATCTTTTTTTTTAAATTGAAAAAGTTTATTTAAAACATTAAAGAGAGGAAAAGAGAGGAAGAAAATTTATTATTTCAAAGAGAACAAGTTAAATGACAAATGCGGGAGTAAAATACAAAATGACAGAAGAGTGAGGGAAATTTGGGAAATTTGTGTGTCTGCCACAATATTGCATTACAGAAATTTCAAATTAAAAATATCAAGTTACAATTACAAATTACACTTCCACCTTTAAGTTCGATAGCGTTGTCTGTTGCTTCATTCAATTCCCGTATGCCACCTGAAAATTAGAGGGGAATCCGTGAATTTCCAAAGATGCATTAAATGGGCGCAGCGACCCTGCTCTGTTCGAAATCAATTCAACCGCACCCACATTTTCCTCGGAAGATCGAACCCTGCTACTTCCATCGTGGGGTCGGTCGGTTATTAGCGGCTTGTTCACAACTTCAGCATTTTGCCACCACTCTCTCTCCATCTTGTCTTCATGTCGCCTGAATTATCTTTGTCTCGGTAAAAAAATCCAGAAAGGATGTCTGATCAATCGGAGGACGGTTGGGGCTGATTCGATGTCTTCATAGATCAGAAGTTCAGTGTCCATTTCGATTTTGGTGCATTCATTCAATGCTGCTTCTTGTCTATGGCGTTATATTGCTTGTTTATTTATTTATTTAGCGTATGGTTTATTACATCTTACATTTTACAATTGTACATTAAATTCCAACTTTTTACAATTATGATAGACCAAGAGGTATTTACGACAGGTTTGGTTATTTCATCATGATTTGTATGTTAGAACTTAACACTGAACACATTCCATTCACAGTTGATTTGTTTATTCGGATGCTGTTGCCGCCGGGAGGTTGGCTAGCCAACAGTTTCGGCGACCGGGTGACGAAAACTTTGTCTTCTGGGACCGTACGAACCCATGTGTGATTGAGCTGTCGTCATCGTGTCTATTCTTCTCATTAAGTGGCGCCACCTTTGGTTCGTTCAGTGAACTTGTGGGTTTGTCAACTATTTCATTTCATTTCATATTTTATTTCAGGATAGAAAATTTACATAATATGTTATTCTAGCGTAGCTCCAATTTGCTATTGATACAATTCCAAGAAGCTACTGAACTATTTCCCACCAATTTGTTGGCCGTTTCATGCTTCTGTGAGTGACGTCACTGCATGTATACATGGGCATCGAAACCCGATAACTACCCAATTTAGAAGCTTGGATGAACTACAGTCTCTAATTTCTCAGGGGAAAATACCCCGTTCCGGGAATCGAACCTTCTCGGTGGAAGCCCAGTGCGTTCACCATTGAACCACCCGTCCCACTATTGCTTATTATGTGCAACCACTCGGTTTCTGTTGGTTCCACTGCTCCACTGACGATGTGCGCGCATTGCACACAATAATTTTCACCTCTGTGCACTGTCACACTAAGGAATGCAACCGGTAAATAAAAACCGGTAAAAACCGATTATGGCGATTACCGATAAATAAAATTTTGTTTACCGGTTTTTACAGTAGAATATAATCAATTTATCACTTTTAAAAAGTTAGTCAAGATTACATTTTCTGCAACAGTGCAGAACAATGTACCACACGTCAAAATAACAATTTTGGCAAGAGATGCATAATCTACTATTACGTAACTAGGGAAAATATAATGTTTTTGACGAGTGTGAGGTTTGTAGCCCGCGGCGAAGCCAAGGGCTGCAATCATACTAGTCAAAAACATATATTTTTACGAGTGTCGTACAATATTTTTCATTTCGAGGGTTCAGAAAACTGCTGTTTTCCGTCCTAGGAATGAAAAAAATAATTTATAACTGGAGAAGGATAGGAAATTCCTTAACTTGAGTAAATTTTATGACCCTCACCAAATAAATCGCTACGCTCGGGGTGCAAATTCACACTCGTTGCAATTTTATTCTGCTCTGGTCAGCGGTTCAGGAATTTTCTATTTCCATCACTAGTTATGGAATCTGCTATTCAGCTGCGGCTAGAACGTCGGCCAAGGGCTGAAGCACCCGTTTTAACAAAATAAACCACGAATAAACGACTTCGAGTCATCCTCTACTTGGCCAGATTAAGCCCGCATACGTCGTCAAATACATAGTTGACTATAGACTATGTAGGCGGTCTCAACCTGGCCTTAACTATTAACTGAAAATCGATTAGAAAACACATTTAAAAGTCGTTGAAATTCTTACTAGAGACAGTAATGAGGATTCTTTGTTTCTCAAAAGCGAAATCTCTGAAATCCAGTGAAAAAGGAAAATCTTTTGAAATTGAATGTTTCAATATAATAAAACATTTTGAAACGCACATTCATATTTCATAGAGTGCAAATACCAATTAAAACTAAATTAGGACATTTTAATGAGACGTAATTAAAGGCAAATATTTCATGGAATTGAATTAAAAACTTAATTAAGAAGATTTAGCTAATTACCATCATCAAAACATGTATACGAGGATCAAAATGGATATACGAAAATGAAAAGATGTTATATTTGAAATACGGAAAATTAAAACGAACAATGTAAGAGATTCATAACGGTTTATATTCTGCACAAAACGAAATCTGGCATTAAGTAGTGGGTGTTAAGTGGACCGAATTTTATAATGAAGCGAATTGTGAATGTGATGTAGTAAAAATTTGCGTGGAGTGTGATATTTTACAGCTGCGTTGCATCTTCGATCTGGTGGTGACCGTTGCTAATAGAAACAAGTATCGTATAGGTTGTGTATTTCGTCGAACGAAATCTTCAACGTTTTTTGTCGTCTTCTTTATCTTTTATGCCTATGATGAATTGCAGATTTTGCATAGAAAATGTATCGACGGTGTCTGTTTTTTGTGAATAAAATATTGAAATTCCGTTATTATGCGAAGTTTTGTCACAATATATTTTAAGCATTTAATCTGATTCTGAAAGATCGAGGCATATTTTACGAAAAATTCGTAAATAACACATATCTTCCAAACAAAAACAGTCATTTATCAAATAAATAACTTGGGTAACACTGGAAAACGTCGGTGAAAGTCGGAAGGAAAATCTCAATCTATAAAATCCGAATTAGGGATGTGTCAGGAAGTCCCTTTACAGTATATCATCATGAATGTAGCGGTAGTGAAGGGTGTAACGCAGTCCCCACACACAAAAAAAGAAGTCTACAAACTCAAAAAACGCCATACAAAAACCTTTGGAACAAGGAAGCCGATCTTCCTGAAATTTTCACTGAACGTCAGTATTGGCCCCAAATCGTCGCGGTATTTGGAAAAGGGTAAATTTTGAGAGTTTTTTAGGTTATGCTCGGATATTTCGAATCATAGCTTCGGAGTGACAATAGCGAGAGAGTTGGTTATAGAGAAAGTTATAGAGTTTGATCACGAGAATTTTTTGAGATTTTCAGAAATCTACCAAAGTGACGCCATCTTGGATTTTTGTTAGGTATAAATTATGCTTCTTTGGGTTTTTGAATTTTAGCTCCGGAATGATAACACTTAGAGAGTTGGTTTCTTCTAGAAAGTTACACTTACGGAAATATATTTTTGCATCAAATAGAATTTTGTACTTCTGCGCAGGTGCTAAAAAGCTGCGCGGAAGTACAAAATTCTGTTAATGCAAAAATCTATTTCCGTGAGTGTATAGAGTTTGATCAG
>CM055403.1:186556132-186567877 GCA_029228625.1 Pseudolycoriella hygida | reverse complement strand
GAAAACCTATTCCCGTTCCCGCGAAAGTCATAAACTTTCATAACTAGATTTTTTTACATAGACGGTGTAGATGGTGAACGTTTTTAAAGAATATACTTCGAAGTGTAGCTATATTCATATATGAAAGTAGCAATATACATTCATTTTCATACAATCGAGACTGTGACTAGTAACGTACATTCGTAGAATATCCTACGTTGTGTTAAAGAATAGGGTGGCGAGGTAAAGTTTTGACAATAGAAAAAATATCAAACAAGTCGGTTACTGTCTACCTTGATGGTGTTTTCCATTCAACAATCATGTAAAATATCGTGTATTGTAAATTATTGTGCATACGAGAAGGTCTTCGACTCAGGCTTTGAGCAGCAGAAGTTTGAACGCCAAGTAGATTGCATGATTGCAACTATTGTAAACTACGACTTCATAAAACTGAACTTAGTCGCTTATGAAGAGCATAGAGTTGGTTAAAATTTCCAAAATTACATTACATTTGAGATTACAGTTGTTACGAGCTCAGGAGCTTGGAAATGTGTTGAACTAAAAAGAATTTCGTGAGTGAAATAACCTTTAAGCCAATCTTCAAAGGAGTGCAAAAAATGCTCTCAAATTATTGTTAGGCGCGACTACTCAGGCCATTCATTAGCCAAACTCACTGCTTGGACATTTAAGTTGACTCCGAGGTGAACTCTCTCTGGTCACATCTTATTTTTTGAAGCTCTAGTATCTCTTAGAAGATTAGCTTAGAATAAGTGTGTGGATCAACTCGATAGCGTAGTGGTTAACACGTCTGCTTGCTACTATGAGATCGAGTTGCCAGTGCGTTGGTTCGAAACTCAGCCGCAGACAGATTTGTTCCGATTGTAAGATTTGTAAACAAAACAAAGCTAATTGAATCGGTTCAAGTCATGTGAAGTTGAGTTTAGCGCCATCGTACGGCTTACCGGTGAAAGGCATTGTTGAGAGGTGCCGGTATTCTACTCCTACTAGTTTCGTTCCTAATACATCTCATGGATGGCACTGGGTTTGTCGCACAGCTTACCACTGGCATAGTTAAGACTTGCCGGTAATGAAAGGATCTCAAATAGTAGAACCACAAAAAGTAGCGAAACTAGTAAATAATGATCTAGCCCCTAACCCTTCATGGGTTGTTAAGGCAGATTATTATATTATATATTTTTATATGTAAGTGGGTGGAGATTATCCTGCACCTAAGCTACAGATGGGCCTGTTGTGCGTGCCCATGCCACTTTATCTTTGGCCAACAGTTAATAGATGGCTGTCAACCACGTTATCGTTTTTGTTTTTTCGGCATCGGTGTCTTTAATTGAGTATGGCTGCTACTTGGACTACTTGACTACACAGATGTCGATTTGACGTTTCTGGTCAAGATTTTTTAAATGTTTGAACGACTTTGTTACGGTCGATAGAACCTATTAGAAGCTTACTAATAGCATGAGCTGCCCAATTATAATTAGGAAAAAACTTCAAACATTGGTGTCACCGGGGATCGAACCCGATTTACCGACCCGGATTTACCTACCCGGACGGACTCCTTGTTTGGGTTTGGTTTTATTTGGAAATAAGATTTTTTACAAAATTCAGCTTAAACTACTGTTGAGCAAAATTATTGAAGCCGAGATGCGCCAGATCAAAAACTCTCATTGGGCCTATTGTGCTGTACTTCCGTTTTAACATTTCTGTTTCAGATTCCCCTTTCGGGTCCGTCTAGCCATTTGCTACCTGTAATGAAGGAAAGCACATCAGCTAAATTTAACTTTAACCGCTCTTCAGGGGGCAAATAGAAGTCCCCTAAAAGCCTTGTTCTCAGAGCTTTTAAACCAGGGCAAGCGCATATAAAATGTCTTGCTGTTTGCCGCAACCTCTGCAAGTCGGATCGTTAACGATACCCATCTTGCTGAGATGATATTCCAAGCTGTTGTGACCTGTTGAGATCCCCATAAGCTTACGTAAATCCGCTCTGCTGAGACTCTGTCTTTTTAGCATCACTTAACGCCAAAAATTCCTTCGATTGTCTGCATGTCTCGAGAGCGTTCCATCTTTCTTGATGGTGCCTTTTTGTTCTACTCTTCACCAAAGAGCTGATCAGCCCTGCGCTATTACTAACAACAGTTCTGGTCCGATGAATGTAGAGCTACTACCTTCTCCCGCTAATTCATCAGCCCTTTCGTTCTCTCTGGTACCCATGTCAATATAACTTCATTGTCTCTTGACAGGTTTTCCAGAGTCTCGAAGCAAAGGAGAACTAGCTTCGATGAAATCTTAACTGACGACAGCGAATTGATAGAAGATTCACTGTCTGAACAGATCAGACGGACCCCTTAGTAAGCAGAAAATGTTTTCAAAAATGAACCCTGGCAAAGTGAAATTTCAAAGAAAATGTAGGTTGACTGTCACAATTGTGACAATAGAATTTACGTAATATAAAACGATACAACGTAGTCACCCTAGTTAGACACCGTTTCATTCACGGCATATACACGACCAAATCAATTGAATTTGTAAAGCTCCCTTAATAAATTATATCGACCCCTATGCGACGCCATTCAAATATTTAATAATAAAGTCTCCACAAATCATAACATTCGTTAAAATTTACAAAACTTCACTGGGGAACGCACCTGAGACACAGGGAGCTAATGAATTGTAATATATTGGTTGCAATTTTGGGTTTTAATTGGATTTTAAAGATTTATATGTTATTGTTTAACTTTCGTTTTGGAAATTGAATGGCGAAAGAGAGAACGGCGAAAATTGAACCGTTCACAATGTTAGACTGAAAATGTATTTAAATATTTCGGATAGATGCATTAGGCAAGATAGTTCATAATTTTGTATAAATAAAAATTGCTTGAATTTTACCATACAATGAATGTTGCCTGTGACACAGTTGAGGACAGTATAGATAGAACAACGACGCTTTTATCGTATATGTACAGCGGAAAATTGTTTTAATTCAAGTGGAAAATTTATTACCATTTTGTGCATTCTAATTATTCTTTTGTATATCGTGAATGAAGCTACTATTTTATTCTCGTTTCTCTATATATTTATACCGAAAATGTCGCTGTATTTTTGTTCAAATTTGTATTGAGTGCATGCGAATATTTTATGTGACGTGGAAGTAAATCTAATGATTTAATTAACATGATTTGCAGATTTACTTCTCTCCGTTCCAATATTTTTCGAATAATTCACACAAACTTTTTCATTAACTGAATTTTAATTTACTTATTTAAAAATCAGTTGTTGACTCTTAGATTAGATAAAGGAATTGGGTAATTCCAAAGCAGGTACACATACCGAAGCACCTTTTTCCCATTGTTTGGAGGCATTAGATCTCAGTGAATATTCAAGTATTCACCAGGAAGTTGTACTGTATGTTATCATGTAGTGTGTTATACTTCAAGATATTGAAGTAGCGGTGAAAAGCTCCTCCTATTTCCGGCCTTTATAGTTTTACTTCTTTGACTTCACTCTGTCGCTACTTTACTATATCCATCACAATGGTTTATTTGTTCTTCACTTCGATCACGAAATACTCATGGTATTCGTTCTCATATTTTTGTATATTATATTTTATTACAGGAAGATGCGGGAAATTGGCATTATACAGCGTTTAGCATGGCTACATTAATTGCTGTCTATTTATTTACAACCAACTATCCGACCAATCACTGATCACCTTCATTACACCAAACAATACAACCATTTTGCAAGTGGAGTCCAATTTCGTTAGGCAGAGGAGATTTATCGAATTCTTGGAAATTCCAACTTTGGACTAAAAGGATTCGACTCACATTTATTTCAAATTCTTCATCATCCACAGTAACTGAATTGCTCATTGTTGTCAAGTTGTACGCTCTACATACTTGCAACATCAGAATCAATAACGAACATTTCCTAGTTGTAGCTTTTATTTGACACGCTCAAACATCAGTAATAAATGCTGGTTGAGGCTCAATCTGTTCTCAGGATATCGAAGAAAATCATTTTTGTAGTTCCCACTATCAAAAATAACGTAACAAATAACAATCATAACATACAACCGAAATTTGAAAAATGTAATGAGATCACAATGCAATGTAATAAGATCACAATGTAATGTAATAAGATTACATTGTGACTAAACTGCACTCTGGAATTCTGAAGCTCGAAGACAACCTACGACTTCGGGACTGGTGCACTTTTGAAGAGCTCACAAAAGTGCACCCTGCACCAAAAGAAAAAATCCCGGGAAGTCCACTGCACCCTCCGCTGAACCTTGTGATATTACGCGAAAAAGCGTAATATCACAAGGTTCAGTGAGAGAGTGCACAGACTTCCAAGGATTTTTTCTTAAGGTGCAGGGTGCACTTTGGTGCACTTTTTTGAGCTCTTCAAAAGTGCACCAGTCCCGAAGTCGTAGGTTATCTTCGACCTTCAGAATTCCAAGGTGCAGTCTCGTCACAATGTAATATGTAATCTTATTACATTACATTGTGATTTTATTACATTTTTCGGGAATTATGTTATGCCTGTTATTAAGGTCATTTTTGATAGTTGAAACTACAAAAATGTTTTTGTTCGACACCCTGAGAACAGGTTGAGCCTCTCCCGACATTCATTAGTGATGTCTGAGCATTGATTTTGATGTTGCAAGTATGTAGAGCGTATAATTTGACAACAATGAGCAATTCAGTTACTGTCGACGTTCATTTTTATGTCTTTGGTTGAGGAACATTTTGAAATCAATAAGTCAATGGACCTTTCAGTCCAAAGTTGGAATTTCCAAGAATTCGATACAACTCATCTGCCAGACAAAATTGTACTTCACGCGCAAAATGGTCGCATTGTTTTGTGTAAGGGGGGTGATCAGTGATTGGTCGGACAGTTGACTGTAAATAAATGGACAGCAATTAATGTACCCATGCTAAATGCTATATAATGTCAATTTCCCGCACCTTCCAGGGGGAGAATCAGAAGATCGTGCAACGTTTCGTTTTAACTCGATCTATCGAAAATCCGATTTTTACATGCTTTGTGCATGTGCTGTGCATACAAGCGAATACGAATGCGTGAAAAGAGAGATAAATGAGAAATGAAGCATATGCAAGGGGTCCCTTCAGAATAGGGACAGTGAAAAAAAAAGTTTTTGAAAATCGTTTGAGTTTTACTCGAGGCATGTACTGTCCCTCTACCTAAAAAGAAATTTCCATACCGCTCGGTAAATTCATGACTGTCTTTACGTCAGAGATGAACGGAATTCTCGGATGCTGCAGTGAAATCTCAACCCTTCCCGTAAACAACTCCTCGCCTATCTGCATTTGCTCAGACAATCAAAGCGCAATCAAAACCATAAATGGTTACAAATTCTCGTCATCCTTTGTCTTAGAGTGCAGAGACGCTTTGGATAAGCTATCGATAAAACACAACATTTCTCTAATATGGGTTCCCGGTCATTCAAACATTTACGGCAACGGAAAAGCCGATGAATTAGCTAGAATTGCATCTAACACCACCTTCACGGAACCAAGAATGGTAACTCCCTACAGTACACTTCGACAGATGATAAAAAACTGGAAAGATGAACGGTTTAAAAAACACTGGAACTCCCTAAAGTTCAATAGACAAGCCAAAAACTGCATCAAGATAATAGAAATGCACGTTACTTTCTATCGTTAAATAGATCAAACTTGAAAAGATTGACAAGCATCTTAACTGGACACAACCTTCTAAACAAGCATCTCCACACAATCAAACTATCCAACGACCCATACTGTCAAAAATGCGGGGAAATTGAAAGTACAGAACACTATCTTTGTCACTGCCCAGCTTACATTAAAGCAAGAGAGAAATACTTAGGTTCATTTACAATAAATTTTTCCAGAATTTGGAGTATCGCACCGAATAACATTTTGAAATTCATTAACCGAACTAAAAGAATTTAATTAATTAATTAATCGATTAATTAATTATACAATTAACCGTGGGCAAGCACAACAGGCCCATCTGAGCTTAGGTGCGGGAAAACGCAAATACCACCCACTTATTCTAATCTAATCTTTACTCGAGTTATCGTGTTGACGGACAATTTCTTTTTTTTTTTTTGCAGATTCGGCATCTAAGAACTATGATCAATGCTCCCCCTACCCCCCCCCTCCCCTCTCAAATCAACTGGTTACAAACGTAGTGGCATACCAAATAATTTATGGAAGAAACTTTTTTGATTTTGAGCTGTTGGACTCAGCCAAGGCCCTAAAACTGAATCCCTACTAGGGCTCAATCTTATCCGATTTTCAAGAACTTTTTTTTCCTGAAAGATAATCAAAAAATTGATTACGGGATTGAATTTTGGCTAAGTCGGTCGAAAAGTCTTGAAGTTACGGTCGAAAACGAGGGATCTTGAAGGTCGGTAAAACTTTTTGACTTATAACTCTGCGAAAATAGCGAGAAAATCGCTCTTTACGAAAACTAAATCAGTGCAAATCCGTTAAGTTGTTCGGGCTGTTGGCTCCATAGTGTGAACTACACTACACGATATTTGGTCGTTTTTCGTGAATATTCCTTTAACAATGAGGTCAGAGGCCTCTCCTAGAGCCCTAGGTCGGTTCTGTGATAGGCCCAATTTCAAAAAAAAAAATTTTAAATTTTTTTCAAACTTTTTTCGAGTTTTTTTTATGTTTGCGCTTTTTTTAGGGCTTACAGGTTTTTTGCGCCATTTTCAATATTGTTTTGTATATTTGGTGTATGATAGCGACAATGTTAAAATGAAAGACGATTTATTGAGCTATATTTCGAGTCTATTTTGAACCTTCATCAGGCTAAAATTGATAAAATGAATTAATTAAAAAACAATAATAATCACCTGGAGTCTAAATATTTACCAAGTTAAATCTTACGTAAACTTGTTTAAGAAAAAGTGAACCAGCCCACGGCCATATGAAAAACGGAATATGATGAACCAGAATTCGATTTCTTTTGCTAACAAGCGTTTAAACGTCTAAAATACACGTAAATAGTTATGTTTCATATTGAAGAGTGAGAGTGAGACGTTAAGGCGATAGGACGTGTTTTCGCCAGCAGCAGTGCCGGCCTGGCCCTATGGGCGCTCGGGCGGCGCCCGCAGGGCTTTTCGCCCGACCCGGGCGGTAGCAATTTTATTGAATTGAAGTATTAGCTTACATTGGAAATCTTCAAAATGGCAACTTGGAAAGCCCTGTGACGCACCGTTCAGGGTACTAAGGATTGGCCTTAGACCCATACTTCCATGGATGAATCTGTTCCCCGCACCTCTCTCTAAAACATAGCAAAACATAGCCGACCGAGGGCCTAAGCCAAAAAGTTTCATCGGCCTTCAAAAAGTCACGTTTTCGACTACTTTTTCGATCCTTACTTCGAAATTTCACTTATTGTGATCACAACACTACTTTTGGGACTACCTTTCGGGGAAAACATACTTTTGGAAATCGGTCAAGATTGACTCGAGTTATCGTGTCGACAGGTAGACGGACGAACAAATTTTTTCATGCAGATTCGGAGAACGGTAAGTCCCTTGGGCCCGGGCGAAAAAAAGGGGCCCGGGCTGTCATTTTGGGCTGTGGTTGAAAATAAGAAAAAGGAATCCAAATTTCTGAAATTTTCGCCACCGGCGCGGCGCTCAAAAATACTTCAATTTAGTTTAAAAACTACCGGAAATCCCAAAAACTGTTGCCTATGGCGTTATAAGAAATCAATAAATTATTGAAATTCTTACATAACATACAATCAAAAAATTGCGTCTGCTGCAATTAGGCGTTCTTCGACTTACCTAAAGGATAAGTGAAGGCAGTCCAGGCAGGCGGGCGCTTTACATGATAACCTTTTGACTCCATTGAATTCCATTTGTTTACGAAAAAGCGCTAAAATATCCGCCCGAAGATATGCGCTTTTTCAGAATTCTCCCGCAGGGCCTTTTGGTAGCCAGGCCGGCACTGGGCAGCAGCTGATATGCGACTAAAAATTTTGTCTACCGATTGGTTTTACGGCTTAGTTTAGTACTAGCTAAATCCATATCAGCCAAATTTTAGTGAAATTGTCAGTGTTTCGGTGAATTGGTTTGCATATTTTTAATAATATTAAAATTAGAGATTGCCGTTCTTACTGAAATCAGTGTTTTCTATTTCGGTTACCATTACTTGAAACAAATGTGACTCAACATTGCTGTCGCCACTATTTGAAGAGAGCTTAAAATATGATGCACTACATAATACCTGCAATTTCTTTTATCGGTATTGTTAAAACATCCGTAAATTACAGAAAATCAGAAAATGCAATCCCTAGTGGTAAGTCGACGTAATGTGCTCTGATGATTGATGATGTTTGACTATCTGTACAGATTCTAGAACAATGAGATTGTGAATCACATGATTTTTTGATGTGCATGAATTTACGAAGACGTTGCTTCCGGCGTTGTCTGCTAATTTTGCGTACCGTTGAGTTTATCCTTTCGTCAGTTGTTGAGTTTTATCACTTCACTTTATCATATCAAAGTTTTTGATTGGGTGATAACCGAGCTAAGTTTTTTTAGAGAAACAGTTGAAAGTGTCGATAATAACAGAATGACGTTTTCCTATTCAAAAAGTCGAACTAAGATATAGACAGTCAATTAGGAAGTGCAACCCTGTTATTTGAATAAAATTGAAGATGCTAACTAGAAGAGAATTACAACATGCGTAAACGCAGCCTAATTTATTTTTAAGCTTAAGATAATGGCATCATCTCCAGTTTCGCGTTTTATTATCATTCATTTCTCATTTATTTTACTCTTAACGTTTATGTAAGACATGTGTAAGACATATTGTAATAATTACATTGTGAGCATTGTTCGCTTTATTGCCGATTATTGCGAGATATTTCATTTTCGTTATTACCTAGTAAAAGCTGGAATTGTCGCTTATGCTCATACAGATTTAATAGATGGTTTAAAGGGTTCCGTTTTAAGTAATTGAAAAATGCGATTAGTTTCGTTTATTCTAGAATCTTTACTACAAAAATCCTTACCTCGCTACACATTTAGGTATCTTAATTTTACTAATTCCAAAACGAAAGGTAGACATTATGATTGATGAAATATACAGTTAAGTTCAATGGTTCTGAACTTAAAAAGGTAAAGTCTCCTGCCAGATTTTCCAACGGAAACAACAAGCGACAGGATAGCATTTTCGTTAGAGAATGGACCATGGCTATTTCGACAAAAGTGGCGTAAAATATTATTTTAAGCAAAAAGTTGTTCTACGACATGCCGAAAAAATGCACCAATTTATTAATAAAATTAATGAAAGTAATAAAAGGAGCAGTTCAGTTAGTACGGACACTTAAATTGAATTTCAAATCACAATATTTTTCTTTATAACTCTAAAAATTGTATGGTTTTTGATTACCAGCGTAAAGACCGCTCATAACATAGTAAATACTATTCATACATTCGGCTTCCGTCAGTTTGTTTGCGGCTGTCTAATGGGGGTAAATCTTTGTAATTTTTTTCAAGAAAAACAACAAAATAAAAAAAACGGTACGTTTTGAAGGTTTGTCATAGAATAATTTATTGCTTCCAATTACGTTTTACGTCTGTTAAAATTAACTTGTCAAAATAGCCATGGACCATTCAATGAAATAGCTTCTTCTGCGGTTAGTGTAGGTCGCACAAGTTAAAGGAGGAGAAATTGAGCAGAGCGCTTTTGTACGGTAATGAGGCCGATGAAATCGAGCCTAGAAGGGAGTTTCTTTGTTTAGCGAAAGAGTCGCTTGGAGAGTATGAAAAGTAATGTCCCATAGAGTTCGTGACCTACGAGTTTCCTTTCCGTCTACGTCGAAACTACTGCATCCTCACCTACCCGTAAACCGACCTCTATCTTAAGCTTGAAAAGCACTACGATAATGTATTGTATGTAACTTTCCACAACTACTTAAACGCACGTACTTTCGGTTTACAAACAAGTAGATGACTAGAGCTAATCTGTGTCACGTTGAAAAGCTCAATTTACTCGAAGAGACATGTGTATGTGATATCAATTTTTTCCATTCAAAGTTATAAGCACATCGTCACAGAGGTATGTACTTTTAAATTTATTTGATAAGGTGGAGATGTGTACACGCAAAATCAAAATGTACTACAGACCGTATGGCATGCACCGGACGTCTCTGCACTCATAAAAAAATATTTTGAAATGCGACGGCAGATAAATTATTCTCAAAATGTTGTTGTCGGTTATTTGCAGATTCACGTTTACGTAAATTTGAAAGTGCTATCTGTAACTGATAGCACGCTTCCTGGCGAAAGTTATCTGTAAAAGGTAATTGATGCGGTACTTTGGAGTAACCAATTATTCAATGGCGCAGCAGAAGACCATATCAGTTGAAAATCTAAGAAGATATTGCCGAAAAAGTCACGTAAGCAGACACCGGTACTTTTCATTAACCTTGAATTTTAAAGTGGCTTTTGGACGCAATGAAACAGATATTCATCGATTGTATTTTTTCGCCAGCTGGCATCCACACAAAAACAGTTTATTTCGTGAAAAGTCCATATTAAGGAAGACTATTTGCACCACACTGACGTTTTTCATTTTCCACTATTCAATTTTCTTTTTAGAAAAATTCAAAACTTTCCAAAATTTCAAATGTTTCGAACAGAAATCAAAGCCGCAGCCTATAACAAAAAAAATCACAGAACCGCCGTAGGAACAAAAGACACTTATGTATCGTAGGATGATCCAAAAATGTATCGAAAAATCAAACTGTCTTAAAGTCTGGGGCGACAGAGTTTCAATGAATTTGAACTGATAAAAAGTGTCTATGAAGGCAACTCAATCTTAAGAGCGAATTATTTAAAAGTTCGGACACCATACCATTTAGTTTAGACACAACCCCATGACAAGTTCAAGTCAAGATGGCGGCAGATATGGACGTGTTTGTTTTGCTCTGAGTAAGTTTCGTTTATTTTTTGCCCTCTTCGCGTTTTAAATCACAGTTTCTCGTAAATAAGTTAAGTTAAATTAGTGTGTGTTTTTGTAACTTTTTTAGATATCAATTAAAATCTGCATTTTCTTTTCAAGCAACGTAGTGCTCACATAACCTCAAAGTTACAGTGTTTTTCGGGTGTTTGTTTTGTTTTCTTCATGCAAAACAATCGGCGTTTTGTGTTTGTGGTTTTGGTATAGAATTTCAAGTAGGTGTTTGTCTACGGTTACGGTTAACTTCTTCGCTATTCATATAGCAATTCTTTTTTGGCAAAAATAAATGAGCTTGCGCTTGGCATCTCAGGCACGTGTGTGATGTCCCCATTGAGGCTTGAACTTCCAGTGCGGTTCGGCTTACCAGGCCGTCCCACTGTATTCATTATTGGTAAAAACGGTCATAGGCAGCCTCGGACGAGTGTTGGTCACGGGGTACGACCAATGCGGGACTCGGACGGTACCCCATCGTTGACGATCAGGCAATGTAAAAAGGTTGATGGTTTGTTTATTGGAAGTCTAAACGTTAATGGGGGTTTTAGGGGTCGCAAGGGTGAGTTGGTGGACTTGGCAATGGATTATGGCGTAGATATATTAGCGTTGAGCGACATTAGGACGAAAGGGCAGCGCGAAGAACTGGTGGGCGGTTATAAAGTGTTTTCGTCTGGTGTTCAGTCTGGTAGGGCGAACTGGGGAGTTGGAATGGCTATCAAAAGGGAATTAGAAAAGCTTGTTTTGAACGTGCGGTATGTAA
>CM055403.1:186532160-186555632 GCA_029228625.1 Pseudolycoriella hygida | reverse complement strand
TTTTTTCGAAGACAAATTTTTCGGAGAAATTTTTTTTCTAAGAAAATTTTCTTTTCTGATAAAATTTTTTTAAAAAAATAGAAATTTTTTCAATAACTGAAAACTTCCAAAACGACTGATATCACAACAAAAACCTCTTCGAAGGTGTGACGCAGTCCGTAAGTCTTCTTGAGGTGACGCTACCGCCGATAATACGCAGAAGTTTGTTTGAATGGAAACTTGTGTTCGAAGTTTTGATTTCCTGAAAAAATTACAGCGCTTTTTTTAAAACAAAATTACGTTGTGCTAAAAAAATTGCGTCACAAATGCCGGATCCACTAGCGGAATAATTTTTCAATACTTTCAGTTTTTACACGCAAAAACTTAAATTTACCTTAAGCAATCTACGCAAAGAAACAAAAGTCAAATGTTTGCACCGCAAAAACTGAAAGTACAGAAAAATTATTTCGTCGTTGGATCTAGCAATTTTTTTAACGCAACGTAATTTTGTTTTAAAACAAATGTAAGAGTCCCGTACGCATGAGGCAAACAGAATAGATGTTACTCTTAAGTGTATGAAATTTCGTCCACATTAAATTGGATTGGAAGTTGCCGAAAGGGCAATATTGGAAAACCCGTCCGAAGCAACGACGCAAAAAAACTCTCCAAATCCTTAAAAAAGCCTAAAACTTAAAAAGAAACTTGCAAGAAAAGTTTGTAGAAAAAATTAAAAACAAATTTTTTCACAAAAATTTTTTTTTTTGAAGTAGGGCTGATCTAGAGCAATTAGGAGAGGCCTCTACCCCACACTTCCATACAAAAAAATTGGCCTCTTTTTTCTCTACAACACTGCACAAAAAACCTCATCATCAAAGAATATTCACGAAAAACGACCAAATATCGTGTAGTGTCGCGGGGTCCTTGGGTGGTGAGTTTGGTTTACACTAAGGACACTACAGCCCGAAGGACTCAACAGATTTTCTATAATTTGATTTTCGTGTTTTTCTACTGTCCATATCTTTTGATTAAAACCTTCCATAGCGATTTCCGTTCTAATTTTGCAGAGATTTCAGTGAAAAAGTTCCACGAACCTTCAAAAAACCAGGTTTTTGACCACTTTTTCGACCGTAACTTCGAAAGTTTCCAACCGATTTTGACCAAATTCGATTCCTTATTCAACTTTACGATTATCTTTCAGGAAAAGAACATTATTTGAAAATCGGATAAGATTTACCTGATTTATGCGAAAAAACCCTAGCAGATATTCCGTTTTAGGGCCCTGGCTGAGTCTCAAAGCTCAAAATAAAAAAATGTTTCTTTCACAAATTTTCAGGCACGTAGACCTTTCAAATAAAAAAAAAAACTCAAGTTATGTACAAAAAACCAAAAACCACTTAAACGGCCCTAGCTCAGCGGCATTTGGCCCGACAGTGCATAGCTTGAATCCCAAAAAAGATTTTTCGATTACCTTTCAGGGAAAAACAGTTTTTGAAAATCGGTTCAGTCCCCCTACTCATCTCATCTTATTATGGTTCTATGGTAAATCGTCTGCTTATGAGTGAGTGCAATTTTTTAATTTAAAATACATCATTTTCAATGACTAAATATAGAGGGCAGTGGGTGATGACTGATCTAAGCTTTGAAAGTAAATGAAATGGAGGTACCGAGAGAATGTCGTCACATCTTCTTCGCTTCCGATCGATCGTAAAACATGATTCAAAGTGACACGTATAACTTTTCACTATCCTTCACATCGAGTCGATTGAAAAAATAAACCGTCGGCATACACATCTAAGTGCGAGTTGACGCAACAAAACAAAAAATTGAACAGCAGAAGTTTCAATTCTTCATATAGATACTTTAAAATTTGGTAAACGAAACTATTTTTTGAGCACGCATAATGTGATGAATACACCAAAGGCATGATACATGGAACTTTGCGGACGAACCCACGAAGGAATTGAAACTTTTATGTCTTACAACCATTTTATCATCTTATGCAATGAATTTTCGCTCTTTGGGAATTTAATTAACGAACAAAACACTAGAAAATCATTATTATTTTTCGTCGATGATTGTCCTTGTAGAATTTTTCCAAAGCTTTCGAAAAGCGAAAAACTTCCCTGTTTAATTAATAAACATTAAAACTGTTAAGTCGTTTTCTCTCTTTATATTATAATGCCAATTGAATTACATAGCTTTATTCTCTGTGCACAAAGCAAATTCAATTAAATTTAATTAGCTAATTCATACATTAAAATTTACCGCCCACTTGTTTTGTTTTAATTCAACTTGAAAATGTTTAATTTGAGTCGATGTTACTATATATTCGAGAAAATGTAGTGGGATGGGGGTATATACTAAGGTGCGGGAATGGAATTAAAACCGAGAAAAGTACAAAGTTGAAATTTAAAGGGACTCTTGTTTAATTTCCCGCCTTTCAAAATCCTAAAACAACCCCTTTGATATAAATTTACATGTGTGCGGTGTATGCCCGTCGGCAAGTTAAAACATTGAGTGTGAGGCAGGACAATTAAAAGTGGTCCCTATAACCGCATGAGAAGATTTACGAAAATTTATAATAGGTCACCCATCACCCACTTCTCTCTCACTCTCCATCGGTTTTGCTTTAGTTTGTGTCTCTTCATTTAAAATTTATCCCATATTTAATTTTGTACCAACAGACCCTATTCCTCGAAATGCTCGTATTAAATTGGTATACGTAACGTTGTTTGTTATACCGCCAATGGGAAAGAGAAAGAAAAAAAAAAAAAAATCCCATTGACAATGTTTAATTTCAAGCAAAACAAAACAAGTGTTTTTCCTTTGTTGGTTAATTAATAATGCCAATTATGAACTTTTCAATTAACTAGACGTTGCGGCTACTGATGATACTGAAACATAAAAATAACAGAGTCATCAATTGATGCAATAAACTTTGACGAATAGTCATTGCAAATTCAAAGGGTTAAAGTGAATTGGGGAAGGAGTGAAGTGTTTGTCTTGACGTCACACACTCATTCCTCATACGAAATGGATTTTTACTTTTATCCTCATTATGTTATAGTTATGACCTCAGCCATGAAAACAACACCGACGGCCGCTCTAGAAACTCTCTTAAACATTGAGCTTCTTCATCTATACATAGAAAAGCAGGCGCGCTCTGCTTTGCTGAGACTAAGGCACTCATCGCCACTAACAAATGATGTAAACAGTGGACACGCGTCTTAATGGTTGTCCATTAGGGTGGGTCAATTTCCTACCATTTTACAACACACACATTTTCGGTTGTAGGAGCATGAGAGAAACTTTTCTGCGTTATTACTTTTGTATTTCCGAACACATTTACCGCACAACCAAATGAAATTCGTTAAAAAAAATTTTTTGTATGACAAATCAAAATTTCGGAAGGCTGTGCGGTACTCAAAGGCGTTCGGAAATACAAAACCAATAACGCAGAAAAGTTTCTCTCATGTTCCTACAACCGAAAACGTGTGTGTTGTAAAATGGCTCAAAATCGACCCACCCACACAATGTCCATGCTAACTCATTCGCCTGAACTACACATGTCATGTGAATTAATAGTCAGTACAGATTTACAAAACTTTTCAAAATACCTCTACCTACGAGGGAAGACTGGGCTTCGACCAACCCGATACCTAATGACAGTATAACCTGGTTCGCAGACGGCTCTCGCATCAACAGCCTCAACAGATCAGGCATCTATTGTGCCTCTACCGGACAAGAAATCGTCATCTCGCTCTGTAAATTCACGACTGTCTTTACGTCAGAGATAAACAGAGTTCTAGAATGCTGCAACGAAATTTCAACTTATCCCGAAAATAGCACCTCGTCTATCTGCATTGTGCAAATGTGCAAATCTATGGGCAAAGAGCTACCCAACGACGCTGAGGTCTAGAAGCTGATATATCCGTGATACGGAGAGACGGAAATACGAGTATATAAGCGTTACCCACATGTGGGTTACGCTAGTAAGTAGAATGTCAGTTTTTGGGCCCTAGCTAAGTCCAAGTGTTTAAAATCAAAAATTTTTTCCATAAATTGTCGTGCATTCCCAGACCTTTCGAAGTAAAAATTTTTTGAACATCGGAGAAAATGCCCATCTTCAAATCTAGTTTCAGGGGAGAAAACATTTTGAAAATCGGTCAACAATTTACTCGAGTTATCGTGCTTACAGACGGACGGATGGACGGCATCTATGGTACATGATCGATGCTCCCCGCTCAAATGGACTGGCTAAAAACGTTTTGGTAAACGCATTAGGACTCGTATTTCGTACGTGTCTAAATGTAACAAATTATTTTTAGTTTTTGAAAGAAGGAAAAAGCAAGGACATAGAATAATAGACATTGTCCAACCGACCGTCTTAGTACCATACATTTAGTTCCTTTCGGTGTGAAATCTATCTGCCACATTCCCTTGAGTTATGAACTAATCTCCTCCACGCCATGCCGACTGACAAGAATATGCTTTGTTTGCTAGTCAAAGTGGCCTAATTCTTCGTTTAATGGAATCTATATGAACAACTATCTTTTGTGTAAGGTTTGACAAGGAAAGAAGCTTATTTAGTTTTCTTCATTTCATATTGAATGATTTGAGAGCATAGGCTTTCGTTCTATTTTTACTCCCTTGAAAACGGGGAAGATCCTTAAAATTGAGAATATGATATTCACAGCTTATCAGGGCCGAACTTACTACCAAAAAAGCGATCAGCTAAAAGGCACTCACAACAACAAAAACCTTACGGATATTCAATTTTCAAAGGAGTTTCAGAAAAAAAAAATTTACAAATAAAATCTAAAAAAGTAAAAAAAAAAATATTCTGGTTACGGTTGATCTTAAGACTGACGTTTGGTCCAAAGAAAAGAGGCCCCAAAAACATTTTGGAACGTGTTTCATTTGTTTTTGTTTTGTTTTTGAATACACCATTATTAATGTGAATCTAGAACGAGTTTCTGTGAAGAAAGACCTTGGAGTAATCTTAGACGATAAATTATCGTTTAGCGAACATATACGTGTCGTCACTCGTAAAGCCTATAGGACATTAGGCTTTATTTTTCGCTGCGGGAAACACTTCAAACGCCAGCGCGGTATGTGTTTGCTTTACTTCACCTTGGTATTGGTAAGGAATAGACTTGAATACTGTTCAACTATTTGGAATGGATATATCAAGTGACTTGCAGCTGTGGTGTTAAATATTTTGGACAGACCAAGCGACAAGTTATGCTCAGATATAGGGAACACTGCGGACATGTAAGACTTAACCAACCCGATAAGTCAGCTGTAGCTTTTCACGCAATAAAAGAGCTTCATTTGAACTTCGACCCGAAAGGTACCAGCCGCATTAAATTGTTGAAACAAGTAAACGATCCATATAAACTTGATGCGTGGGAAAGTCTCATTCACATTGAAAATGTTCACTTTTCACAACGGAGTTGCATAAAAACCATTTTTTGTGCTAGGGCCGACTTAAGGCACTAAGAACAGGCCTCGGACTCATATTTCCTTGGGCGAAAATGTTCCCTTCATTTTACTTTACAACATAGCAAAAACCTATTTTTCGGGCTAGGGCCGATCTCAAGACCGACCTGTGTCCCTAAGTAGAGGCCTCACCTCTGACCCATACTTCCATGGGAAAAAATATTTCCCTTAATTTTCATTACAATATAGCAAAAACCGTTTTTTGGACAATGGCTCTAATGACAGATTTGACTTCAAATTTGTCTTAAATACTGTTTGGCGCTCGATTATAGTTCTCGAAAAAAAGAATCAAGAATTTTTCCAATTTAGAAAGAAAAACACTTAGGGTCAGTGCCGTACCTTATCTTTATAAGTTCTCTTATATTGGCAAAACTTAATTCTCTCGTGTTGTGTACAGTCTCAGAACTGGATGGTATTGAGGTAGTCGATAATATCAATGCATATCACTTTAGCTTCTACGACTCTTCAAAGCTTCATCAAATTCGAAAACAAGTAACAAACAAATTTCTAAAATTTGTAAGTTGCTATGAAAAAACTCTCTTGACCTTCAACTTAGCTACCAAAACCACCTGGAGCTACCGTAGCTTCATGGATGTAAAGGTGCCTAGCACACTTTGAAAATTGCAGATGTAACCCTCTTCAAGAGTTCAAAATTTGAGAGAATTTTTCTCTGATTACCAAGCTATTTAGATTTTTCAGTCATCGATCTCAAATAGTTGGAAATACACAATTTGCTGTGGACGAATGGGTCAAGAGACTAAGAATAGATAGAAAAATGGAACAAAGACGAGACATAAAAATTATTATTATTATTATTGATTCATTTACAGAGTTCTGAAACGCACAAAATGAGCGATTTGGACAATAGATTTTGAGGAATTTTCCGAGTATCTCACACCAACAGTCTCTAACATGTACGTATGAAAATGTACATGCATTTTGTTCTAAATTATTCAAGAGCGTCATTAACTCCCTCACTTTATCTGCATTGTGCAAATCTATGGGCAAAGAGCTACCCAACGACGCTGAGGTCTAGAAGCTGATATATCCGTGATACGGAGAGACGGAAATACGAGCATATAAGCGTTACCCACATGTGGGTTACGCTAGTAAGTAGAATGTCAGTTTTTGGGCCCTAGCTAAGTCCAAGTGTTTAAAATCAAAAATTTTTTCCATAAATTGTCGTGCATTCCCAGACCTTTCGAAGTAAAAATTTTTTGAACATCGGAGAAAATGCCCATCTTCAAATCTAGTTTCAGGGGAGAAAACATTTTGAAAATCGGTCAACAATTTACTCGAGTTATCGTGCTTACAGACGGACGGATGGACGGCATCTATGGTACATGATCGATGCTCCCCGCTCAAATGGACTGGCTAAAAACGTTTTGGTAAACGCATTAGGACTCGTATTTCGTACGTGTCTAAATGTAACAAATTATTTTTAGTTTTTGAAAGAAGGAAAAAGCAAGGACATAGAATAATAGACATTGTCCAACCGACCGTCTTAGTACCATACATTTAGTTCCTTTCGGTGTGAAATCTATCTGCCACATTCCCTTGAGTTATGAACTAATCTCCTCCACGCCATGCCGACTGACAAGAATATGCTTTGTTTGCTAGTCAAAGTGGCCTAATTCTTCGTTTAATGGAATCTATATGAACAACTATCTTTTGTGTACATTTCACTTCACATTGAATTACTCTTGGCTCAGTTGTATCAAATGAACGTCCTAATTAGAAATTATTGAAGCCAAAAAAAAAAACATAAGCGAACTCAATGCTTACTGAACTATTACTTCAATGACATAATATATTCAAAACACATAAACCCCATATGTAAAAGGACTCTGAAAGGACATTGATTTCAAAAGTACACATTGCACGCATATGAATATTTTGGAAATAAAATACTGTTGAACGCTTTTGAATTCATACAATTGTGTTTTGCTTCTTCAAAGGAATGCATTCTATTTTTACCTAAACTACCCTTGAGCCATTGAATTCCATTGAGGGATATTTAAGTCAAATTTTCTTTTCAGAAATTGCATTATTTCACATTTGTGCTGTATGTTGAAAAAGGGGCTTAGTATATCTGCGAGAGTTTCGATCATATAAAATAATTAGCCACAAAACAGAATTGGTATTCCGTTGGTCGTTTTCTCTTTTTTAGAAATAATACAAAGAGTGAACTTGAACATTTAAGAATTATTGTTCATTAAGTTATTGGATTTTCGAAACAAAATTTTCTATTTAGAATTTGGTTGATTTTTTATAAATCGGAAACGTTTAATTTCATAAACCACGTGATGGAATTCAGTCAACTAAAAAAATTCTTGAATATTTTAATGGGAGGCAGACTTGCATTACGGGCCCACTTCTACCAAAACCCATTGATTTCATAAATTCTATTCCCACGCAAAACGATAAAAAAAAACCAAAATTTGAAATTTTCAAAAAAAAGTGGGCCAATCTGCAAAAATGACAAAACAACGAATCGACTTGTTTTACGAAATAAAAAGAGGAGTCGACCCTTCAACCAATCGCTCTCTTTTCCTTTCCATCGTTTCGGTTAGAAGAATTAAGTGTCCGTTATCTCTTGGAATCTCTGATGTATGCAGATCCGGACCCTCAATAGAAGAGATGTTTTCACTTGAGACTCGTATTTATACTAGAATCTATGACTACTAGACTAACTCATTTAAATGTGGACTCCTTGCACACTGGATCAGAACACGTTTTTTGAGTGTAAGTTATTATCAAATATTAATTCCAACACTCCCACTCTTCATTATAACTTACGACTCCCACTCAAATAGATTTCTCCAACTCTAATTTGACCATTGAGTTGAAAATTGCTCTGAGCCAAACATCGATTGACAATTTCACTTAGCCAGCCTCTTTGCATTAGACCATGCCGTCGACATTGACCAACCGTTGACATTGACCATCCACTTCGCCATCGAACCATCGACTTGACCATCGAACCATGTCTTGATTGTCGAACCATCGACTTGACTTGAACAACCATCGACTTTACTTGATCAAAAATTGACTTTACTTGACCAACAATCGACTTCACCTGACCATCAGGTTCACTTTCCTTGACCATCCATTGACTTCCTTTAACCAAAGATCGACTTTACTTGACCAATCATGGACTTTACTTGACCAACAATCAACTTTACTTGACCAACCATCGACTTCATTTGTTTATTTGACTACTGACGTTCTGGCCAAATGACATTGACCATTGTCTATCAACATTGATCCACCAAACGACAACTACTCTGACTTTTCGGATTTACACGGATTCCAATCCGAACCCCCAATAAAACAGTGTTGTTCACACTTTGAACGTTTGTTAGAGAGGTTCTTTATTTATTATTTCAAAAGTCGGTGACCTATTAGGTTTTCACTCGGAGAATTTTTTTTTTTGTGGAAATTGGCATCAGAGAGTTTCCGGAGTGGATCAAATACAGTAAACTCGGGCGGATAAGAGTTTTAATTTAGAATCGCTCCCAAAACAAGTCACACATAGCACGTTTCGAGCTGAACATTGAAGGTACAGTGTCAACGGAGGGCAGCTGACTAGCAAATTCTAACAAAAATGAAATTTTCGTCTGAATGAATTATACAGAAACATGATCCTGAATCTTAATAACTTCTGATCTACTGTACGTTGTGAAAGTGTTATTTCTTTGTTATTTGACATGAGGGAGTTGCGGGAATGGTTAATTATTGTCATAGTAGCCATCGCAAATTTGTAATGTACGCTCTTGTCGACTTTATTAATTTAGACCTGAAAGTTCTAAAATAAATAGTGAAATGAAATTTAGAAATATATAAATCGCTTGGGAAATTTCCGAACAAATTAACCGATTTTTGAGTTTTACACTAATTTTTCCCATTAGCTCGGCTGTGTGTGGCTGCGGCGGGATCAATTTTTCAGTTGGATTCAATTTAAATTGGTAGCGGGACTAAGTAAAGTCACGAAACATGACGATCAGAAAAAATGAAAAGAAGATCTCTAAACATTTGTGTATAAATTATTGATTGATTTTCATCCATTTTTTAGATTTTTCTTGTTGTTGCTAGCTTAAATGTTTCACATTTGCCACATTTCTGTGATGTAAATACTTTTGATGAGTGCCACAACAAAATAATCCATGAAATTTGAAAATGTGAACAAATGTGAGTCACATTTGCGACACATTTGTTTCAAATGTGAAACCTCCCTCACTATTATAGCACATTCCGTCCTTACTTTAGCACCTAAGACAAATCGGACGTCACGGAATAGACGTTGCAAAAAGACTCGAACGTGTCTAAGTATGTATTGCATTAGCACTTAAGAAAGAGAGAGAGAGAGAGAAAATCTTTATTTAACTAAAACAAAGTGTGCTGCCTAAAATTACTTGAAGAGCGACTTTCGATCTAATTTCGCAGAGATATAAGTCGAAAATTTCCCCGACCTTCAAAAACGACGTTTTTGACCACTTTTTTGACCGTAACTTCAAAAGATCTTGACATATTTTGCCCAAATTCAATCCCATATTGATTTTTCCAATTATCTTTCTGGAAAAACAAATATTTTGAAAATCGAATAAGAATAGGGTAATTTATGTACAAAAAACATGTTGGGCCCTAGCAAAGACTCGTTTTTAGTGCCCTTGCTAATTCCAAGGGCTTCAAAATCAAAAAAGGTTCTTCCATAAATTGCAGGCCATGAGAGCCTTTAAGCTTTATTTGTCCATTCTTGTCGCTTCAGATTCACTTACTCTAAGAGTTGCCAAAATTGCAAATTTTCTTATAAAACATTAGGTAAGTTGTCATTTGAAAGGTAATGAATTAGTTTATCTGCCTAGAACGATAATCTCGCATTTATCGCTCTAGAGCATTTTCACTTATCTCGATATCATAAAAAAATACTTTTGGAGACTTTACGTCAAAGGCGTATTTTTTAGAATGGGAAAACTGACCAAAATGTCGGAAAATCTACCGTTCCGATTTTTCGCAATTTTTTAATGTTTTTCAAAAAATGTAAGAGAAAGATTTTTGAAGTTTTAGTATCAAAACAATAGAGGAATTTAAAAACTAGGATGGACTTGTCCAGAAGAATGAAAATCTGGCTATTGCACAGTTATCGAAAATTTTTGAACTTCATATCTTCGTACGGCTCTAATGATAGCAAGTGACACACACACGCTCGATCCATGCAAATCAATATGAAATTCGCATTGCATTGGGAAAAAATGTGCAATTCTATGCAAATGACTCAAAAAGATGCCCAGCTACTTTTTACTGCTAAATTGCGTTCAATTAAGAATTCATTCAGGTGGATGTTTTAAACAATATACGTTACATACTTCAACTGATTAGTTATACGAAAAACGCACTGTATTCAGCGGACATAGGAACAACTGTGTTTACTAAATTTAAACAGAGATTGTATTATTTATACACGACATACATCATTCTATGCTGTATATGCTTGAGGAACAAAAAAAAGCACAATACAAAACTGCACATTATCAGCAAAATTTCCATATTTAAACAACACGTGTATGTGAATTTACGTAGATTGTGTGTTAATCTACATAAATTGTCTCAATTCCCGGCATGTCACGTAGACAATTTTGGCCAAATTTTGAATTGAATTAACATATAATGAATACTAAAATGTCGGCTACTAGAAACGCATACAAAACCGGAATGATTTTTTTCTCTCTTTTTTGTCGCTAGTTATTTTAACTATTCAGGCGCGCCGACCTCTATTTTGGTTGGTGCAAATATCAAAATGACTATATATCCTAATGGGGAAATGTGTGTGAACTTGCAATGTGCACAGCTTACAACTCAAATGTAAGGTTTGACAAGGAAAGAAGCTTATTTAGTTTTCTTCATTTCATATTGAATGATTTGAGAGCATAGGCTTTCGTTCTATTTTTACTCCCTTGAAAACGGGGAAGATCCTTAAAATTGAGAATATGATATTCACAGCTTATCAGGGCCGAACTTACTACCAAAAAAGCGATCAGCTAAAAGGCACTCACAACAACAAAAACCTTACGGATATTCAATTTTCAAAGGAGTTTCAGAAAAAAAAAATTTACAAATAAAATCTAAAAAAGTAAAAAAAAAAATATTCTGGTTACGGTTGATCTTAAGACTGACGTTTGGTCCAAAGAAAAGAGGCCCCAAAAACATTTTGGAACGTGTTTCATTTGTTTTTGTTTTGTTTTTGAATACACCATTATTAATGTGAATCTAGAACGAGTTTCTGTGAAGAAAGACCTTGGAGTAATCTTAGACGATAAATTATCGTTTAGCGAACATATACGTGTCGTCACTCGTAAAGCCTATAGGACATTAGGCTTTATTTTTCGCTGCGGGAAACACTTCAAACGCCAGCGCGGTATGTGTTTGCTTTACTTCACCTTGGTATTGGTAAGGAATAGACTTGAATACTGTTCAACTATTTGGAATGGATATATCAAGTGACTTGCAGCTGTGGTCTTAAATATTTTGGACAGACCAAGCGACAAGTTATGCTCAGATATAGGGAACACTGCGGACATGTAAGACTTAACCAACCCGATAAGTCAGCTGTAGCTTTTCACGCAATAAAAGAGCTTCATTTGAACTTCGACCCGAAAGGTACCAGCCGCATTAAATTGTTGAAACAAGTAAACGATCCATATAAACTTGATGCGTGGGAAAGTCTCATTCACATTGAAAATGTTCACTTTTCACAACGGAGTTGCATAAAAACCATTTTTTGTGCTAGGGCCGACTTAAGGCACTAAGAACAGGCCTCGGACTCATATTTCCTTGGGCGAAAATGTTCCCTTCATTTTACTTTACAACATAGCAAAAACCTATTTTTCGGGCTAGGGCCGATCTCAAGACCGACCTGTGTCCCTAAGTAGAGGCCTCACCTCTGACCCATACTTCCATGGGAAAAAATATTTCCCTTAATTTTCATTACAATATAGCAAAAACCGTTTTTTGGACAATGGCTCTAATGACAGATTTGACTTCAAATTTGTCTTAAATACTGTTTGGCGCTCGATTATAGTTCTCGAAAAAAAGAATCAAGAATTTTTCCAATTTAGAAAGAAAAACACTTAGGGTCAGTGCCGTACCTTATCTTTATAAGTTCTCTTATATTGGCAAAACTTAATTCTCTCGTGTTGTGTACAGTCTCAGAACTGGATGGTATTGAGGTAGTCGATAATATCAATGCATATCACTTTAGCTTCTACGACTCTTCAAAGCTTCATCAAATTCGAAAACAAGTAACAAACAAATTTCTAAAATTTGTAAGTTGCTATGAAAAAACTCTCTTGACCTTCAACTTAGCTACCAAAACCACCTGGAGCTACCGTAGCTTCATGGATGTAAAGGTGCCTAGCACACTTTGAAAATTGCAGATGTAACCCTCTTCAAGAGTTCAAAATTTGAGAGAATTTTTCTCTGATTACCAAGCTATTTAGATTTTTCAGTCATCGATCTCAAATAGTTGGAAATACACAATTTGCTGTGGACGAATGGGTCAAGAGACTAAGAATAGATAGAAAAATGGAACAAAGACGAGACATAAAAATTATTATTATTATTATTGATTCATTTACAGAGTTCTGAAACGCACAAAATGAGCGATTTGGACAATAGATTTTGAGGAATTTTCCGAGTATCTCACACCAACAGTCTCTAACATGTACGTATGAAAATGTACATGCATTTTGTTCTAAATTATTCAAGAGCGTCATTAACTCCCTCACTTTATCGGCCTAATGTTCGGTGTGAAAATGTGATGTTAAATATTTATGTTACTTGTGGAGTGGAGCTCCATATTTCTTGTCTTACGTAGAAACACTTCTATATCTTGGACTATAAAAAAATTCCAAAACATTCCTCACCTAACGAGAGAAACGTCAGACTTAAAAAAGAATTAATGTACTAGTGCGTTAAAGTAAGTGGAGAGACGTCGCGTCGTCAAATAATAGTCGGTTTGAATCAATGAAACTAGACTGCGTAATTCATCGAAAAATGAACGAAAGAGTTTTATCTAAATGTTGTGATTGAATAACATAAAACAACAATCACTGCGGCCGCTATTAGTGAAATGTTTACTTAATGAAAGCTTTTATCAGTCTGATGAAATATTGTGTTTCGGTAAATTGCATCGATACAAAATATATTTCTTAAAAATGTACATCGAACAATATTTCATTTTATGCATGGAAACCAGTCAGAATGTATAATACGCACGATTTGTGCACCACACCAAATGTCGCTCATTAAGCTCCTATTCATAAGGGTGGTATATAGCAGTCAACACCTTCACCTCCGAACCCCCGAAATGAAACACACGTATAATAGAGCAGAGGTTATGGTTTACCATTCCCGGCAACATCGTCAACAACATCATCCTCTGAATGTAACACAGGAAGAATAAAAAAAAAGTTTTTTTATTCGAACAAGGAATAAAATGAGAAATTCGTATACCTATAAATGAGGCTTGCATTATGCCAATTCTATGCTAAAATACCGTGTCATGATTTCAATGAATGTGATGTTAGTTGAAAATAGTCGAAATTATACGAACAATTGACAATTATGAGATTTATTTTCTGTTGACAAAATTAAAATTAAGTTGAATTTTATTTTATTTACGAAAACAGTATGACGGACGAGATTTCGGAATGAGATTTTTCGCACACGATGGGAACGCCTCCTGCTCGTTCGCCAATGATCGTTCGACTAGTGCAAAAAATTGCAGCATGGATTTTCATAGTACATTTGAGCACTAGTGCCTAAAGACTCGTGTAAAAACGGTTGATTCTTTGAATTTTTGGAATTTTTGATACCTATAAAGGTGTGGACTTCTGATGTAAGCCGTAAGCGAGTTCAGCAACAAATTGCATGCAAAAATACTCATTTCGTTACGCACATCGAACAGGTCCGTAGAGCTCTATACCGGCAATACTGGAGGGAGGGGGTGGAAGGTATAGAAAAATAAAAAAAGTTTTGTATGAGAAAATTTCGATTTTCAGGCTGGGCGGAAAATTTTTATGGAGTGGCTCTGCCCCATACCAGTCGAATAAAATTTCTGTTAACATTGATAGCGAAGTCGCCAAAAATACAAAATTTAGTACCTTCGACCAAATCATTTTTGACACTTGGGCGAGAAAAAGTCAGGCTTATCCTTTTTCGCATATGTGTTTCTTCTCATCACAAGTTTTCGTGAAAGGAGCTCAACAGAAAAAACTTGTTTTACTGTCCTGTGAAAGGGACAGGGACGTCATTTATGGACAGCCCGTAACACACCGACAGCGAATGCATTAATACTTTCATTTTGTGATTCATCTACAATATCACAACTAAACTGGATTAGCTAATGGCCCATCTCATAGGTAATTGTTTATAATTCCTTAGTATTTATGTTCCTTACCCTAAGTAGAAATTGGAAAATCAACAACTTATTGGACAAAATAACTTCACTTCAACGCTGCAGAGTCTGCTATTGGCCGTCAATGTCCAGTTATAAAACCAACTTAGTTATTTAACCGTTAAGTGACGGGTATATAACGACAAATTTTTTCATAAGAAACACTATCACTGACGGTCAAAAACCCTCTTTACAACGATGTCTCAACGTTTTTTTTTTGTCCATTAAGCTTTTGACAATTTAAATGATTTTGTCTTATTAATGCAAATCTAATAGAAACCATGTCTCGTTGCTCGTTCATATACAAAGAATTAGGATGAACACGTACACTTACTCGGAAAAGCAATTAAGTTTTATGTGCATCTAATGAGTCAGATTAATATTTAGAAATCATAATAAAATTATAAATTTAATAGCCATTCACCCATTCAAACAACTGAAAGTATCATTGACATCCAAATCGTTCATTTCAATTAAATTCTTAATATGGTCACATAATAAAATACCGGTATTTGTAATCAAAAATTAAAAGCGACGTATAATTTTTCTAATAGAGCTCTCTACAAATTGCAAACACAAATATAGCGGCTATGAGAAAAAACAAAAAAAAAAAAACTTCAGCGAATTTTTACTTAACGGAATTACTAATTCAAGTTTCAAAATGTTGGCTGACGGAATTAAACTGTCACCTCTTAGTTTCGGCGAAATTCCGTGGAAGCATGCTCTCGTTGCCGTCGATCGGTTCTTCAAGTTATCATTATCTATGGCCAGTTCCATCAGTACCGTCATCTGGGTAACGAATTTCATCTCTTTCACTCTTCCAATGTGATTTATATTTACATGAGAAAAAACACATTCGTTCCCCAGGTGACATTGTAGCAACAATGTATGTGTTACCGATGGAATTAGCCCTATTGTCAATCAAATTATTATGTGACGTAGGTGACAGCAGATCATTCGTGAACAGTCTATTGTCTGAATCTTCGAAGTTAACTGGTTTACATAGCAACGCGAAAGTGACAGATGCGAAATTTTTCGAATAAGGCAACACCGAATTCCATTCATAAATCGAAAGTTATGAATGAAATTTGATGCTGCCGTATTAGAAAAATTTCGCATCTGTCACTTTCGCATTGGTATGTGTAGGCACAGTAAGAATCGAATACATGCAACTTCTCGTCTGACCAGTGTAATTAATTGTCTGTGCAAACAAAACAAAAGAAATGAACTTGCATAAGCAAATTCAATATCGGGAACCCTCATTTCGTACGTATTGTGAAATCGACCTAGATCACTGCCCTAACCTTAGGAAGGATCTAGGGCTCTAGCCTCTTCAGGACCCTGAATTCTATAGACAACAATGTTCTCTTCAACCTCCTCTACAAAATGTCAAAAATTTTTTTTTAGATTCTTGGCTCTACTTGTTTGGGCCCACCAGGGCAAAAAATTTTCAAGGTACAGTATAACTTTTTCTTTGAATTCTCTATATCGTCTTCTTAACGATGTATTGAATTAAAAGCGCCTTCTACAGTGTGCGGTCGAATAACCTGAGCCCACTCTTTGGACCCTAGAAACTGAACCGTTCAACTGCACACACAAATCTCATGTTTGCATCAATTATATCGGTCTAATTATGAAAAATTTTCCATTCATAATTGGAGTAAACATAAAATGTGTGTATTAACCTTGTAACCATGGCAACAATGGTTATCGCAAACATGTTATCTTTACTCCAATTTTGAAGATTTCTCTTATCTTTACTCCAAATATGAAGATTTCTCTGTGTGCGATTTCCACGACTTTTGGTTTTTCCGATCTCTAACATCTGTATATGGCGTTTGTATGGTTTAACTTGGAAAATTGAGTGCTTTATGAGAATTTGTGGTTTAGAATAGTATTTTTTATGTACCAGGGGGCTGCCGCCGCATGGACCCCCCTTTTTCCCGCCTGCAGCGTGCTGCCTAATACGTACAACCCCCGCCTAATCCGTACAACCCCCGCCTGCAGCGTGCCGCCCCATATGGACATCCCCCGCTTACACGCTGAGGAGTGTTGTATGTTTGTGTGTGTGTTTTTGGGTATCAACTTTATATCATTACATCAGCCTGTTCAAATGTGCGTGGAATTTTCCTGCAATGCAATGAAAGATGTGTACCGGATGAATGCTTTAATTGAACTGATATGATGTGTACAATACAATGGTCACAAAGGATATGATTATACGATACGATACGATTACACGGTACAAAATGGTAAAAATATGGCCTCTATGTACCCTCTCTACTTCGATGTTAGGAGGTGTAGCGTGATAACAAATGACATGTATATCATTTTTGACATATTGATCCACCCTTTAGGGGCACTAAGTTCTACTAGAAGCCTTATAGCTCTTCTAAAAAGTTTTGTTTCTGGATACAGTTCTTGAGGGCTGAAACTGACGATTTCAGAAACTATGCAGCTCACTTGACAACAAGAAATTTAAAAATGATCCGGAAATTTCGGAATAACATCTGAAGTTTAAAAAAAGAAATGCTCTGAAAATTAATGCAGTCGAAAGTAGTGCATGTGGCTGTTGATATTTGAGAGATCTTGTTATTAGCCAGAAAATTTTTTCGAATAAAAAACTGTGTTTTTAGAAATAATTTTGTCATTCGTTTTATCACAACCCAACATCTGCACTGTCGTCTTTGCAGTTCTTGCTTGTTTTTCATTTCTTTTTACTTATTTGTGCGCCGGCTAATACTCTAATTCTTCATTTCTTTTAATATGGTTTTCATTCATTTGTTCTCAACCATCTCCATGGTGAATGGCAAAACCATGATGTGAATGATTTTATACCTTGATTTATATTATGGCGTTACCAACAGTTAATATCCACATTTTTATTAGCAGTTGTTTTTATTCCTACTTCTCACATCTACTAGAGTGTAAATCATGATTCTTGAACGAGCTTTACTACAGTTCCTTATCTAAATAACAGACTTCATACAGCATAATTGTCTCCCTTATTCGAATCGTTATCGTAAATCGAAAATCATTCAATAGATGTAATGTGGCATTTCACTAACATAAAAACTACATAATAATAATAATAAAAAAACCGCCAAATGGATTCACTACTTGAACATACCACAAGAGTGTCAATTAGTGCTGAATGATGGATGTGAAACCATGAATGCATGTGTATAGTTGCGAGTATTTATGTTCTTTAAATTAGCAAAGAGATGCACGAGTTTAAATGGGGAAAAATATAATTTTAGGTGTCGCTAGAGTATCTCATTCAATTAAAATATATTTTTCATATACCAGGTACGAAGCAGAAGGACTTAAATTAAAACAGGGTGTTTCGATTATTTGATGTAAAAACTTGGAACAGTTAGAAAAGTGGTGGTTGAGCCGAAGAGGAAGCTTTCACTGATACTTTACACCTCAGTTAGCGCTACTATAGTTACAAACCCATTCCTTTCGATATAAGTTTTTCCTCAGAGACCAAAGGAATTCGAACCGGAAAAGCTAAAACGAAATTAACTGCCCTAGGAGGTAAATTTAGGCGCTGCCTGCAATCAACTAAAATCTTTCGCAATGGTTGCGTTCGAAGAAATTAATTGAATATTTATTCGGCGCGAAATTCGAAGTTTTGATGTATTATATGGAAACTTTTAGACGTTGTTTATCGAATCATTCAAATTCATACAAAACTTCGAATTTCACGCAGAATAAAATAGTTTTACATTACATTGGACTCTGCGAAAGAAATTCATTACACGAGGACACAATTTTATGATATAAGCCAAATTCACGATCGTTTTTTGGAGCCTTCGGCTCGGATATGCAGACTCTACACTCGTCAAAACAACAGTTTCCAAAGCGAGTTGCTCAAAATAAACGAGTGAGTTTGCGAGTTCACAGAATTGTTTCCAAAGTAATGAATTATGTGGTAGGGTCCAATGTTAAATGTTTTATTATCCTCTGTATCAAGTTTGCTTTGGATCGGGTCTCGCCGGTCTTTTCCGCCAACTTCTTTCCAATTTCATCAATTAATTTTTTCCCTTCGTCTCCCCACGTGCCAAAAGTCTCAATAACAACCGGTTCAAAACAAAAGCGGTCCTCCAAACATGCGTATTTTGCCGTTTTCACGCATTCTCTACATTTCGCAGCACCCCCTTCTCGTTTGAGTGTGGATTTTATATATGTTTTGCAGATAGCATCACATGTGAAGTCTCAAAGGACTTCATAGTACTGTGAGGCTGTTCAGATGCCAAAATGTTTAGTTATACTATGCAAAGATTTTTCTGTATGGGGACAATAGCATTCGATTGACGGATCTCGAAATTCTGTGCGACAAAGAATTGATTTTGGCATCTCAACAACCTAACGAAAGCGAACTTTAATTTCTCCAAATTCAAAATTTCCGTGAAAATCTATGGAAAACTCTAAATTCGATCAATTTTTTCAAGAAGGACCCATCCGATGATTTTAATCCCTGAAATCCCTGAACCACCGGGGGTCTAACTCAATACAGAAAAAACATGGCAACTGTTCGTATAGGCTAACTCTTCTAATTGTTGTGTTCGTCTCTCTTTACTTATTAGCTAAGTGACGTTTTATGACGCTGAGAGATTATAAGATATGTAGGACTGCCGCTTAAGAAACACGTCAAAAATTCAATATCGTTTAGTAAGAATAAATGAAACTTAAGTTCGTACTATTTATAAGGAGGTAAAGAATCCACTATTTCAAAAATTTAAGCTACAAAATTTTACTGCCTGCGGTTTTACAACCAGGGACACAACACTTATATGTCATCTCAAGACAACACTTATTTCTAATAGTAAAAATAATAATAGAAAAAGCTCACAAATCAATTTAATTGTAATTCAATGTGGCGTCATCAAACCCCATTTGATGTGTGAAAAGATATTTGTGGTTAAGAATTCGTTAAAATTTGACATATACGACGGCCGCTCCTCAATAAATATTCTCATCATTTGTGGTACTCATTATGCTCATTGTATCGTTTTGATATAATACCGCTTCAGCTCTTCAGCGCTGCAGTAGTGACAATTTTTTAAGTGGAGTTAGACCCCGGTCATTTCAAAAGAAAGGCAGTGTCTTTCCATTATAAGTTGGTTGAAGCTCAACGTCCTCGTCTCGACGAATCGCGTATGGAAAATTGCGGTATCCTGGTATCCTCTATACCGGGGAATAAGATAGCCGAAGAAGATACCGGGTAATTTGAAGAGAAAAGAGGTACGACACTCCCATGACGCGTCGAAAATCGGGAAATGACTAAAAATTGGAAAATGACCAAAAATCAGAAAATGACTAAAAATCGGGAAATTATCAAAAATAAGTAAAAGACTGAAATAATTAAAGATCAGTGAATGACTAAAAACTGAAAAGAAAATTATTTTTAATTGCTTTCCAAAACTGTATGTGTTTTGTTCGCTAATAACGTCTACTTGCCCATGGATCACGACCGAATTTAGCATCTTCCCGGGGCCCGGAATTTTCTAGGACCGATTTTAAGGGGCGGAGATACGGAAGTAGATAGAAAGAAATTTTTGTTGTCTAAAAATACGAAGACAAAGCTTTGAAATTGATGCTCAGTCGTTGGGTGCGAAGATAAAATTGAATTTGAATTTGAAATTTGAAGTTTTTCTTTGGGTGCAAATCTTTTTGTGATTAAGTTATCAGTCGACGGACGCAGTAGCAACTGATTTCTCAAAATCATTTGACTCGGTGTCGCATAGTCTCCTCCTCATGAAACTGGCGGATAAATTCGGCTTCACTTCGAGTGCCGCGGATCTCATCAATGGGTATAAGTCAGCTGAGTTGAGCGTTACTCGCGGGCTGCCGCAAGGTTCAGTGCTTGGCCCTGTTCTGTTTGTCTCGTTCATTAATGATCTCCCTCAAGAACTGAAGCATTCGAAAAGTCATCTCTTTGCGGACGACTTTCAGGTGTACCGTTCCGCCAATCAGTATAACGTTTTTCTGGATATTAGTCTCCTGAAGTCGGATCTGTCAGTAGTTTGGGCGGAGACGAATGGGCTGAAGCTCAACGCGGACAAGACAATGGCGGTAGTCTTTTCCACTAGTAGTTGGACTATAGACATCCGCGAGCTGGTTTTTGAAGGTGTGACGATATGTTGATTGTGTAAAGAATCTGGGAATGATAATGAATAATCGCATGGGTTGGAATCAGCACTCAAATCGGGTTTCTGCTCTCTGCGGGAACTTCGTTTCGTCCCCCAGGACCCTAAGCCTAATCTTACCACGCAACGACAGAGGCATCGTAAACGATTCTTTCTATGTCAGTAGTGTGTCTAAGTACAATATGGTTCCGAACATAGTAAAGAGTAAGTATTCGCTAACGTGCTTATTTATTCGATTACATTATTCATATTTCAGTGCCTGACTTTGATCGAGGTTGGCGTTAACATCTGGTAAGCATGGCCAATTGTGACTTATCCACAGGCTCGGTCCAGTTTCAGTTTAATTGTACTTGCTAAATGAACATTCCTTTTCTCTTATATTAAACAATGCAATCCTTTTTATTTTATCGTTTTATTTGTTAACGCGTAGCTTGATCGCGTCTTATATGTTAATGAAAAGCGAGGGGTAACCGACTTCAAAAAAAATCCCTAAAAAATCCCAAAAAATCTCAAAAAATCACAAAAAATCTCAAAAAATCCCAAAAATCCCAAGAAATCTCAAAAAATTACAAAAATTTGCCCGAAACTCCGAAAAACCCGACCCGAACCAGAACCCGAATTGTTTTTTTCGGGTTCATCGGTTTCGGGTTTTTAAAAATTTTATCGGGTTCGGTCCGGGTCGGGTTGTTGTATCATTTTCTTCGGGTTCCGATCCTTTATTGACTTTTTATATTTTACAAAACTCGTCTAAATTTTATCATCTTACATTACACGAATTTTATTTTAGTCTAAGGTCCGTGAAGAATGCAGACGTCGGGCCTTGAAATCATTTTTGTTTGGAAGTAATTTGGGTTGTGAGTTTCGAAAAACTTGAGTGTCTGGTTCGGTCGAGTTTTGAATAAGTCCGGGTTTCGGGTTTCGAAAATTTTAATCGGGTCGGGTTCGGTCCGGGTCGGGTTTCGAAAAATGGTCGACCCGCTCATCTCTAACAAAAAACATTTTTAAAAGGGAAACATGACGCAAGTCTCTTTGTTTCTTCTTCCAAAACGACTGATATCAATTGGAGTGGCGCTTAAAGATTCGATACGCAAAAAATCTTTTGAGAAACTTTTACATTTGATTGGAAAAAGCGTCACAAATGCTGGACCCACCAACGTAATAGTTTTTCTACGCTTTCAGATTTCATACTAAAAAATTTGGCTTCAGGTGTTAAATTATTACAAGCATACAGTAAAGCCAAATTTTTGGGAGTTAAATCTGAAAGAAAGAAAAAATATGACATTGGGGGGTCCAGCATTTGTGACGCTTTTTCCAATCAAATGTAAAAGTTTTTCAAAAGATTTTTTGCGTATCGAATCTTTAAGCGTTACCTCAATTGATATCAGTCGTTCTGGAAGAGGAAACAAAGAGACTTGCGTCACGTTTCCCATTAAAAAGGGTTTTTGTTGTGATGTCAGTACTTTTGGAAATAGAGTCACTTCCTCTACAACCCTCATTCCTAAAAATTTTTTGGCGCCACGGCACCTCGCGCGGAATGTCTACCTAAATTAGGAAAGCTAAAATCAGGAATCAAGAAATCAGGAACAAAAAATCAGGAAACGAAAATGAGGAAACGAAAATCAGGAACCTAAAATAAGGAGAAACAAAAATCAGGAAATACCAAATTTAGGAAAAACCAAAATTAGTTTTTCATACAAATGGCCCTGGAACTAACTAACTAACAAGGTTGTGCTCGCTAGTCATTTTTTTAGCGACGCTAACGCGGACGCTAGTTTCAAAAAATACTAGCGGTCGCTAATTTTTCGCTAATAATCCAAAATCTGGAATAGAAAAAACACCAAAAATTTTTGAAAAACTGGCATTCGGTCGAAAATAGACTGATGACTTGTGATGAACAGCTCCATATGTTAGCGAATCCATTAGCGATTAGCGAAAAATATTCGCTACTAGCGAGCAGTCTTGAATTTTAGCGGCGCTAGCAGCGACGCTAGTAGTGGCTCTAGTGTTTAGCGACGCTAACCCAACCATGCTAACTAACTAACGAACGGACGAACTAACTAACTAACGTGATATTTTCATTTACTTTGGCTTCTATGGAAGGAACATTTTGTACCGGAAATTGCAATTTTGAAAAGGTCATATATCCGGAACCACTGGACCGATTTTAATGAGTAAAATGTCGTTATCAATCAAAATTTTACGTGGAATCCGAAAAACTAGGTCTAAACTTAGCTGTATACATGGTTCCGAAGCAGGGCCTATTTTTGAGAAAATTTGTAAAAATTTGACAAAATTTAAGAAAATTTGAGAAAATTTAAGAAAATTTGAGAAAATTTGAGAAAATTTTCCCAAGTTTTCGCAAATTTTCTCAAATTTATATTA
>CM055403.1:186485740-186531660 GCA_029228625.1 Pseudolycoriella hygida | reverse complement strand
AATTTAAGAAAATTTGAGAAAATTTAAGAAAATTTGAGAAAATTTGAGAAAATTTTCCCAAGTTTTCGCAAATTTTCTCAAATTTATATTAAAATTTCTAAAAAATTTTCTGAAAATTGACACAAATTTTGAAGCATTATTGATGTTTTTTACTCGAAAAATTGTTCAAACGACCTATTTTAGGTGTTTTCGGACATCCTAGATATATTAACATAAGTACTAAGGGCTGAATTTTCAACCATCCGTTCATGCTTGTTTTCTTGTGGTTTTTTTCATCTGCACGACCTCTAATATGGTTCAGAATACACTTTACGTCGATTCTTATTAATTCTAAACTCATTTTAACTTGTTTGAACGTATTTTTCATTAAAATAAAATTCGAGAAAATTTGAGAAAGTTCGAGAAAATTTAAGAAAATTCGAGAAAATTTGAAAAAAAAATTCTCAAAAAAAGGCTACGAAAATTTTTTTTCTGAATTTTTTGTTCATGTATGGACTTGCGTCACAGGCGCATCGCTACCGCGCACTTATGATGAATAAGGCTTATTTTGTTGTTCAGATCATTATGGGTGACGAATTTAAATTCTGGTACTTTATAGAAACGAAAATGTACTGCTGCGTCCCAAAACACCTTCAAAATTTGTTACGAATGCGTGGGTTCGGAAACGCTGTGAGCATTAAAAATTTAACCCCAGAAGATATCGCATTCGCATTCCACAAAAGGTACAACTCTCTTGCTAGAACTATTACCTATTGCAGACGGTTTAGGCGATCAAGCAGTGGCTGAAACATTTTTATCAAATGAAAAATTCAAATGAAAGACATATTTTGTTACATACATATCCAAAATCACATTCCTTTCAATTCCCAATGAATCCAAAAAAATCTCAAAAAATCCGTAATAATCTCAAAAAATCTCAAAAAATCTTAAAAAATCCCAAAAAATCTAAAAAAGACACAAAAAATCCCAAAAATCTCTAAAAATCAAAAAAATCCCCAAAAAATCCCAAAAATCTCTTAGAAAAAAATAGTCGGTTACCCCTCGATCAAAAGGTCCAAGACCTTATACATATCTTGCCAATAAACCTACTACTACAACTACTACTCAATCTCATACGTAGATTCCTCAGAAACACACAACATTTCACTTAGTATGAGACAGTTTGTACAAGACATTTGATTACCTGATGCTGTTTGACTTACCAACAAACATACCTAATAAAAGGTTGCCTACAGAAGGCAGAATATAAATTTTTATTTGCATTTTTATTGCATTAAACTTAAATTCTCTAACTGTAGTGTTAAAGTATTTCTGAAATATTTATAGCTTCTCGGAAATTTGACAATTTTTCAAAGAACCGACTGCATGTTTTCCTTATTAGGATAGATGCGTCACTCATAAAAACAGCGGCGGATGACAGTAATTTGTTGGATAAACTACGAGTGAAACCCAAAGATGTTACTCAGAATGTATTTTGACCTTTGCATCGATATCTTTTTAAACATATTTACCGTATTTTGGTGCTTTGTTAACGTAATAAACACATTTGTTCTTATCGTAATTTTTATGTTTTCCGTTACATCTTATTTAAAACCTAATTGACAATGGATTGCAATTTTAACAAATTATACCGTAAAGTAATAAACTTTCTTCAAACAAAATTAAAGAAGTTGAAGCGAAGAAGCAAAAAATATGTTTATCCAATTTGGTAGAGGTCGTTCATAAAGTCAAACAAGGGGTTATAGGGCTCGTGACAGAAGGAAGGGGGATATGAAAAACTGCGATGTCACCGTGACAAACTTCATGGAGTGATGAGTGTGGCACATAATTCGGTAGGTTATATACTTGAACGAAGACTTCAATAGAGATAGGAAATGAAATAATTAATTTTTATGTGAAAGTCTGCACATTAATTATGCAAATAAAAAACGCTTTCTTTTCGTAAATGTAATTGAAGTTGCGACTATTCAATTCCTCCAATTAAGGAAAAACGATTCCCGTAACACTTCTTTTAATGAAGTTAAACATTTTCGTGCTTCACATTACTAAAATGTGTATAACGATCAATTCTAACAATATGGTTGAAATTATGGATGTAGATTCTGGGGACTTTGAGGTATAAGACGAGTCGGTGTTGTTATATGTATTCCATTATTCATATGCAGATGGATGCTATGCACGTCATATATATAATTGTATGGACTCTATCCATTTTAACATTGAAATATAATGAAAATGTATGAAGAATTGGATATTAGTATATTTTTTACAGAACAATTATACATGTGTACCTTTACAAGACATATACACTTACTTTGGGTAATTAGAATGAAGGGGCATTATAATTATCGCTATCTTCCTCATACATATACATTAGTTAGTAGAGATGAAAAAATTTACCATTTTCACGATGCATGCTTGTCTTTATTATACATGCTACGTTATAAAAACGCTGTTTCAACTGTCATACCGATCACCGTCGAACGTACACGAGACGGCACGAAGGAACGTTTGGTTGTATTTTCAGAGAGAATTTCAGCAGCAGTGAAAACATTTTTCAGGCGGCATGTTTAGTTTCATTTAATGAGTCACAGGGTTGTGAAGTGATAACGGCAACACAGACAGACGGCGTATTCTTTTGACGCGGAAAACGCATATACCGTCCATGTGTCCAAACTAAAAATATAACAAACATTGTGTGTGCTTCTGTTTCGCGGTTTTGGGGATTTTTTGTCGTTTTATTATTTTGTTTATTAGATTTATTTTGATAAAAGGAAACATCTAATAGGAAATAGAAACCAATCTGAATGAATTGTGCAATTACAATTTCATTCTATTTTTTGATTTCAAAAGTGCTTATAGAAGCTACACAGTTTTATGTGATTTATGTGTGTAACAGCAAAGAGAAATGATTCGATGTGCAAAATCTTGTTTTGTGTTGGTTCGTTTTTATTCTTTTGCTTAAATACGGGAAAGAAATAATTTTATTTATAAAATTTAAACCGATTCTCAGCGTTAGGATTTATTTGCTGAAAACAGTACGAAGAACGTTACTCTTCATTTGTCACACATAAAAGGTAATCAAAATCGAATATGTAATTTAATTACTCGCACTCAAATGTACTGGTTTCAATAATTTTTGATTGTGAAAGTTGTCATTCGCTGTGTATTGTCGTGTCACTGTCGAAGAACCGATATGAATTTAACGATTAAATCTAATTTGCTTATAACCTCAAAATCATCTCAAAATAATATCTTCAATTTTATTCTCTTTTGTATTATAATTCAATAAAAAAAATAACAAACTCCGTCATTCCAACGCAATTGTATTGAAATGAGAAGAAAAAGAACGAATGTAAAAATCACAACACTCTCTTCGAGGTTCGGTTCGAAACACACACCGAATTGTTGGTTGTGGATGGTGCGGGAATAATAACAAGACGGGTATTCCGCACCACAAAACGTAGTCTGTGTAATAAAATATTACTTTTTTTCGCTTTTCGACGTTATATACTCTGGACTAGTAAACCAGAGATATATTATGATGGTGGAACAGAAAGAAGAAAAAAATAAATAAATAAATAATTTTTGACTATGTGTTGATTCATGACAACATTAGGCTATAATTTATTCTCTTATCATGTATGGAGACGTGTTAAACAACTTTTGTATTAGATGTAAAAGACAGATAATGAGCTCTTTTCAAACGAAAATTTTATTGACCTTACCTATCTCTTGTTTATATAGTATAATACGAAGAAGTTCGGTTTATTCCATATACCATCCAATCTCCATATAACACACTCTTCTCAATATTGGTTTATTCGCTATTATATGGATGGAATGTTTATTTTTAATTAATCTTCTTCATATTTTTGCTAGGAAAGGGATTTTTAATTAAGTCTAAAGAGTGAGTGGATAATGGGAAATATTCGTTTTTTGAAAATTGACTTAATAAAAAGGTTTAATGGTGATTCAAAAGATAATAGAGTTAGTAATAAATCTTGTCTTAATTAGGTTTTTTTTCCTCTCCTTTATTCAGTCTATTTGTTCATAAAGCGTATGGACTATGAAAGCTCATAATATTCAGACGAATACAAAATTAAACCAATTTACATTTGACTAATGATTTTTAAATGTACCATCAGATTCTACTATTAACATACTTGTGTCAAAATTGTCTGATTTGGTGTATTATTTTTTAAGTAATCAACGGAAAAAAATTGATTTTTTATGTTAGGCTTTTTGGTCTACCAGCAGTATTTTACACATAATCAGCCTAAGGTTCTCTATAAGAGTAACTCAAGGAAGACTTTAATCTTGAACACGATGGAGTAGTTTGCCACTTAAAGTAGAACGGTTCATGACAAAAGGAAAAATTGAAAAATTCTTGTCATGAGAAGTTTGTTGACAGAATAGTAATAGTAGATTATGAATCTCTTTCCAAGATGTTTTTCTGACGATCGAACCGAAGGCTTCAAAATAAATAATAATAATTATCCCAATGGCACTGATTAGTCGGGAGCAGCACTGTAAAGTGTCTGGTTCGACTGCCGGGCTGTTACACCGAGTAACTGCCAGCTGGTGTATATTAACCACGCTAGGGACCACATGCTTAACGTGTATTCCGAATCACACCTTCCGATTCAAGGATTATTTCTTTTCCGATTTTGTCGCGGGCTAGTACATCTGGCAACACCTAAGCGCGCATCGAGCAGATTCGAATCACAGCCCTAACGGTATGGAATTTTTCATTACTTTTTTACACACACCTTAACTTAGCAATGTACGGGTGACGTCATACTTCGTCGTGTACAAATCGTTGCGATATTGCTACCCCAACTACCCCTTTATGAAGCTTGGGTGAGCTTAGGAACATTTCTTCCATGATAAGCGTTGAAGAAAAATCCTATACAGAATTCGTCCACACCGGGGTTTGAACCAGGGGTTTTCTTGGAAAGCCAGTACGTAACTACTGAGCGAACCCGTTCGCGGCTTCAAAATAAACATGTATAGCAGATATATCCTTAGATATAGCCTTAGAGTGATAAACGCGAGATTATCGTTCTCTCTCGACGATTTCAACTTACTTCGAGTTCTCTCGAAAATATTTTGCAAAAACACTTTTCTTTATAACCGAATCTTCTTTCCTAACTTTTGCACCTATATTTTTCTAGGGATTCCTTTAGATTTAGCAGTTATGGCGATCATATCGAGACTCTTACGCTATAAGGTTGTAAGCCACATAAATTTGCATTATCACTGATCTTCAAACACAGATTCTATCCTCCCTCTCTTTAGGGATTACAAACATTTTTGTAATATCGTGTATAAATCCTACGATGAAATAGTTTTTTGTGTGTTGTACGATTCATTTTAGGCAATTTCGCAAGTTACGAAAAGGTCCAGCATCGAGATTTGGTATCGATTTTGGCCTGAAAAATATTTTGATATGTATGTTTGAAATTCAGAGTCGAAAGTAAAAATTTCAATTTTTGCTTTCGGCGATAATATGAAGCACGTGAATAGTTATTTGGATCACAAGGGACGAAAGTGAAAAATTTCAACCGTGTGCGAAATTTGCAGCCCGCGCCGAAGGCAAGGGCGGCAATCGCACAGGTTGAAATTTTTTACGTCGTCACATGTGATTCACACAACTTTTCATTACAACGAATACGAATCTTGTAATTTTCGAATCCCAAATAGACGCGAAAATTAAAAAATGAAACTCGAAACGAAGGCTTACTCATTAATCAATTCAACTAAGGTCAATAATTTATTCATTGGAATTGTTATGATTTAAACATCACTGCAGTAATAGCAGCAACAGCATGTAGAAATTAAAAATATGATGTTTTTCATGCCGGGCGCCTAAATTACAAGAAAAATTCTGTAATTTATGCCCAATTCATGAAAAGTTGTATGTGCATTGTGCACCTGCTTAGTTCGCGAAATTGCCTAAAATCAATCGTCCATAGCATGTACACAAATAACCATTGTGATTCTCATGCGAAATGATCCACATCCAAAACTCATGATACACATCCAAAACTAAGTGATTCACATAACAAGAACTACGAGAATATTGCAGTTTTTCCTTACAAAACTAGAAAGACAAAACTAATTTAAAAAAAAATAACATTTCCTTCTTCAACAATATCATGTTTAATTCCGCATAAAAAATCTTGGTAGCACCGGCGCACAGATTTGTTACAGAGGACCAATGAAAATTTTCGTCCCTCTGTTTATTTTCGCACCTCTGTTTAGAGGGCCGAAAATACTTTCGCTTCCCATAGCATTCTAAGGCCTACTGAGAGTTGCATTTTTTAATTTTCGCGTCTCATTTGGGAAGAGACATATACAAGTTTCGTATTCGATGTAATGAAAACTTAATATGTCACTCGGAAAAGCACTATCGTCTTTTTCCTTGTGACTTAAATAACTTTATAAGCAGATGCATGTTGAATTTACAGGAAACTTTTTCGCTAAATTAGTTCGTTTTCTTGATTTTGTTTTCGATTTCATTATTGAAAAGCTTGAAGAATCGATAAATTTATTGTTTTCTGTTAAAATGTAACGTACTACACTTACGGAAATATATTTTTGCATCAAATAGAATTGTGTACTTCTGCGCAGCTTTTTAACACTGCAAAAACTTGCGCAGAAGTACAAAGATCTATTTGATGCAAAAATATATTTCCGTAAGTGTATCGAGATTTGCAATTCGAAGAGTCGTCTCGATCGATGTCATTGATTACGCAAAGAATTGGCCAGACATTGTCCTTGTTTAGCGCAGATGCACCCAAATTCGATTTTTCTGGAGCACTATGTGATTTTCATGGACAACACGTTGAACTCCTTCCAAAGTTTTATTTGGCTTAAGAGTTGGCTGAACAAATGAAACCACCGTCGGTCGTCGCAGCACTCAAACCTTCTAACATCAGCCAGTTTAGTATTGAAGTCTATAAAACGCTTCAACCGCACATATGTCCTGATTGGTTAGCGATATTCGTTTGAATCTGAGAGAATTTAAAAAAAAAAAAAACATTTCAGGTGAGTTCAGGTGATTAAAATACAAGTGGTTCCAGATATCGAAGCGAGGTGGCTTAGTCGATTCCTTGGTCCTTTCTGAGAATTATGAAGCGGAAGACAGCTGACTTTTATCATGTCATTCAGGTTCTGGAAGTAACTTTGAAGGATGATGTAAGAAAATCGTAAAAATTTTATATTGAGAATAACTCCAGTAAATAAAAACGAACAAACACAAAACTAACAGGGTCTGTGGGGCGGGGTCAAAACCTACAACATTTGAAGTAGAAAAGGTCCGGAGTCGACGTGGTAGGGAGGGATGTTTATTTTTAGCTCAAAAATAGTCATTTTCAGTGAGTCCGGAAGGACCACAGCGCGGCAATATCTGAAGATATTTGCAATATGATCGAAGGTTTGTATCCTCTAGTATCTGCTGTAACCGATACATCCTTGGATATCGGCGGATCTGACTCAAGGGAACCACACCGCCCACAGACCCTATTAGTTTTGTGTTTGTTCGTTTTTATTTAGTGGAGTTATTCTCAATATAAAATTTTTACGATTTTCTTGTATGATCCTTCAAAGTTACTTCCAGAACCTGAATGACATGATAAAAGTCAGCTGTCTTCCGCTTCATAATTCTCAGAAAGGACCAAGAAATCGACTAAGCCGCCTCGCTTCGATATCTGGAACCACTTGTATTTCACTTTCATATGAGCCGCCTGAACTCTTCGCGAATTGACTCTTAATCAGAGCGTTCGGAATCTTTCAATAACAAATATAATAAACGAGAATGAAGAAGAAAAAGAATTCTGGGTTCCCGTTCCATATATTGGAAATGTTTCCAATAAAGTTGGAGGTTACTTAAGAAATAAACTTAATTGGAAAATCACATTTACCCCAGGCGTCAAAATCCAAAATTTATTGAACAACATAAAAGATAAGGATAAAAAACAATCAGCCGGAGTATACAAAATTCCATGCACTTCTTGCAGATCAATCTATATTTGTGAATCATTAAGAATAGATGCAAGACTGAATGATCATAAAGGAAATGTTAGACGACGAGAATACAAAAAATCTTCAGTTGCGAGGCATATCATACGAAACAAAGGACATACAATTGATTGGAACAATTCAAAAATAATAATTAAAGAAAGTAATCACCACCTACGATGCATTAAAGAAGGTTTGATGATACAAAAACACAACAGCCCTTTAATGAACATAAATCAAGGTTTAGTTTTAAGTAGAGCATGGACTCCAATTATCCCAAATATTTTAGAATTTATATATGTAGCAACCATAGCCGTATTAAACATCTTCAAAATCATTATATTTTAATCCCTGATGAAGGAAACTGATTGTTTCCGAAAGCCCGGAAAAAATAAAATTATTTTCAATAAAAAATAAGTATGAAATGAGGTGATGTAGTATTTCTTAGCTGATTACAGGAACATTCATTTACTGTACAGCTTTGGATTTTTCCCGATTGAACGAAACTGTCTAAAGTTAACAGTCCAACTAAGGTTTTTGCTTTCATGAGGGTCAAATTTTTTAATTTTCAGCCATTATTTGCGAGTCGAAAATATAAACCTTCCACGTCACTAACGTGGACATGGAAACTTGTGAAAGATGCCAAGAAGAAGTCGAAACTCCACTACATCTTATGACATCTTGCTCGGCTGTAGCTAGACAACGACCAAAGCACTTCAATAGGAACGTGGCTAAATTTATCAAAAACCAAATACATGATTGTTGGCAATAATAAGCTTACGGAGAATGAGGACACTTACTTTACTTTTCCGGTGCTACAGCCACATGTGGGCCTTGGCCCGATCGAGAATCTGGTTCCAACGTCAATTATCCTTTGCGACACTTTGCCAACTTCTTATTCCCAGCGCCCGAAGATCTGATTCGACGCCATCTATCCATCGGATATTCGGGCGACTCACTCTACTTTTCTTCTGGATCGTTTCGGAAAAGCATTGAAGGGGTTCTGTTTCTATCCGTACGTGCTAAATGCCCCGCCCACCTCACTCGTTGGACTTTCACCACTACCACTATATCAGGTTCACCAAAATCACGTTTTATTTAAAAAGAACAACAAATGCTTGAAGCGTTGAATTGGCTAAATGTTCACCAACGTATCGTCCATCAAATGCTACTCTTCGTATTTCATCTAAAACACAAACTACTTCCAGAGTGTATAATTTTCAGGAGAAAATGTGAATCTACCAACGAAAATTAAGAAAGAGTTAGAATGGACTAGGCATTTAAAGTTGAACATGACACAATTGGAGTCCACCCACAGGATCAACTTCTCTCATAGTGTAGTGTGAATTCCAACGTAACCAATTAATTTTCCGTTTTTCTTAGTAAGAAATTCTCTATACTTTGAAGAAGCTTCTCAAAAATACATTCGCAGATTTTGTTGGGGAAAGAATTGGGCTACTTAAAAACGGTGAAGTTGGGCGGCACAGTAGGCTTACAACACTGACATAAAGTTCTAATTCTATTGTCTAATACGAATAATTGTGACGATCGTTAACAATAGCATGTAGTTTCCTTACGACGCGACAGCTAACTAAGTGGCTATTGGCCAAAAGTGAGAATTTATTAATTGAAGACATAGGAGTAATAGTACATCATGATGATTCGAATTTGCTACTTGTCTTTTATTTAATTAAAGTTTAAATTATTGATTTTTTGTTGTACATATTTTCGGACGTAGTCTTTGCATGATATCCCACTGTTCAAATCAAGTTTTCTACCCATACCCGATTCCACAGTACCTGATATTAAAAAAAACATCTGCATTCTTGAATACGTATAAGTTTCGATATAAGTTGTATAAATCGTGATTGCCAGCATAATATTAATCAAATAACCAGCCTAGTTATATATTTTACAACATGCATTGTACCACACGATAGACGAAAACATATTTCCATAGACCAATGTATTCTCATGTATCATGTTAGACTTTAGGAACAAAACATTGTTTTATGGTCTACCTTTTCACCTTACCGAAATAACACTTTTCGTTTTGTCTTTCATTCTATTTTTAATTCGAAATTTATCGGCATCAGGTTTTAAAATACCATTCTCAGGATATCGTTTGCATTTCACATCGAGCGAAATGAGACTGAAAAGCCGTTATATCAAAGATGGAGAATACATTTAGTCGCCGCAATGGCCCAATGAACTCGGCGGCCCGTGCTGTTCATCTGATCTATCAGCCGTTTTCCACATTAATTTCTTTTCCGGCGTTTCGGCTCACTGATGCTGCTGGCTACGATGATTTCAAGTTCGACAAGGAAATTGTCATTCGGTATCAAATTGCTCGTAATTACCCAAGATAACAAGAAATTAGGTCAACTAAAATGTGATAAGTAGCATTTTTTCAACGATTTATGATCACGGAGCCTCTGGTGTTTGCGATATTATTTCAATTATTTTCAATAAAACTTTATAAAGTTAATATTGAAGCAAGTGAGTTTTTAATTAAGTAGACGCTATATTTACCCAGTCACTCCATACGTGGAAAAAACAAAATAATATTTATCTATCGCCTATATGACCTGTATCTTATCTAAAGAATTGGCGTCTCCAGCTACACAAACATGCCACAAGATGTAGATAAAAATGCATAGAAACGAGGTGGAAAATGTAAACACAGACCATAACATTGGTTAATTTCATTTATAAATTGGAGATAAGCTAAATTACGTTTAAATACAAGATAAGCGGAATACGCCTTATTCGGAGGGTATTTATTCATAATTAATAATTTTAACGTGACTTAGCGATGTTAGTCATTTCTGAATACATATTCATAGCAGCACGAAAGTTCAATTAAAATGAATTTGTTTAAAGAAACTGATAATTTCTGTAAGTTAATTAAAAATTGGTCTGTAGAAGTGAGCCATAAAAACAAATATTTGATATTGAAACGGAAATTATATTTTGGATCGATTTCCGAGGAGTTTCATTTACTGAGACTTAGAATTCCTGGAAAATAAAAATCCGTTTCACATTACGATTTCCTGTGGAATTATGATTTGTGTGGAATTTCGTGAAAAAGTACAATTCATTGGAAACTAAGATCTAAGAAAATTAAGATTCCTCAGAAGTTAAGATTCTTAGAAATCGCGAAAAAACTTTGATATACAATTAGAGGTGTGCGGGGCCACTTTTTTTTGGAAGGCCAACCCGAACCGTACCCGATCTTTAAGCTCGATTCGCACTTATTTTAGCACGCCGTTATGTCTCCGTTTACACGCCATTTTGTCTCCGTTTACACGCCATTTTGTCTCCGTTTAGGTGACGTTTGATTTCGAATAGGTGAAACGCATTTTTTAAAAACGATAAAACGGCGTGTAACGGAAACAAGAAGGGATGCAAACGGAGATAAAACAGCAAGCTCAAATAAGTGCGAAACAGGCCTTATTTAAAACCCTACCCGAACCCGATACGTAATTAAAACCCGAAGCCCAATAGCCCGAGAAAAGCTGTCAGCTCAGCCCGACCCAAACCAAACCAGATCCGAAATTGGAACCCGACCAACCGAAAGTGATTCGAGTCGAATTCTGTTACCCGAAAAAATTCCGTTCGATACAACCCCAATCCTCAGTACAGTACCGAGGCAACGATTTAGATCGTAGCCCCACGTATCCTCCGAACTTGGAAAGAGTGAAAACCAAACTCAAATCCCGTGTCAACATAGTACAAAAACTCAGGGAAAACTTTAAGAATCACAACACAGGCGATGGTACTGTCCACAGCAAACTAATCCGCACCTGTATGTATGAACTGTGCACATACAAACAAAGTCGACACCCAAATATACAGAGCTTTACGCATGGTCCAGGGAACAGTGAATCCAACGGAAGTAGAGTGGCTCTACGCACTAAGCATTGTTGCATCTCCCCATGTCACACGAAAGGAAGCAGCTCTAAGGGAATGCTCAAAAATCGAAGCAAATAACGATCTACCATTATTCAAACATATCGAAAATTCACACGCGACCATACGACTGCAATCAAGAAATGCTTTCTGGAAATTCTATCATTAAAGAAATGGACTAAACGTCATAAAAACAAGATGGAAAGCATTTAAAAGCCACTCACAATTCTTAATCCTACTTCCAATTGTTGAACAAAAATCGAAAAACTAAAAGTGTTGATTTCGTCAGTACACATTGTCTTAAGACCATGTGTATATCAGCAACGATGGCCATAGAATGATACTCAGATTATGTCAACTCGCCTTTTATACAATCCAGATCCTACGATTGGATGCATGTAATTTCGTTTGAACAATTTGGAAGTGAAAGAATTGTGAGTTTGTTTCGGTTATTTTTTAATTTGGATTATTCTGCTAAGCAGGTTACCACAACTCAACGACTATCGAAGATAGTAATAACGTTGAATATTTCGGCTCCAAGGGGCTAACCATACCCTCTGTGCAAAGAAGTACACAAACTTGCAATCAAGGTAAAAAAAGAGAAAATTCTCGTTTTGGTACAATTACACCCATAGAAGTAATATTTTACTATGACTGCTGTACCTTCGGCAGGTTAAGTCCACCCGCTTGAATCAACATTTAAAAGCCACTCACAATTCTTACTCCTACTTCCAATTGTTTAACAAAAATCGAAAACGTAAAAGTGTTGATTTCGTCGTTTACGACTCATCAGTACACCTTGTCTTAAGACCAAGAGGGAAAGAATGTTGGCAGGAAATGAATGTAGTCAACAAACATTTGATCACCGGTCCGACCGTGGAAGTTGAGGGGCTCGAACTACCTGGGAGGTATCTGAATCGATTCCGTACCGGCTAGGGCTGTTTAGCCTTTCTAATGCACCGTTGGAAATTCGCCGACTCAGGCGAAGTTCAAACAATGGAGCACATCTTGAGCCAATGTACCATCCATCGCTTCATGGGCAACGTCGTCGGTCTAAACGATCTAACGAACGACGCGATCACATGGCAAAACGATTTAAATATTCAAGTTTAGGACCGACACAAAGCTTAGAATTAATTTAAATCAGTGCAAATAAATAGTTAACCTCTGGAACTTTGATCAACGGACAGAATTTCTTAAGTCATTGGCATAAATAAAAAAATTCATTTGCATGTACAGAATGCAGAAACAATGTGCAATTCATATCAAAACAATGTGGAAACTATTTATGTTGGATGAATTCTGAAATGATAGAAATTATACATAATTTATCCATCATACTTGACCTGGCGTCGTTATTTCTCAATCTTTTCAAGACAACGTATACATCGAAGTTACATCAAAATTATATCAATTCACACAATTCATACATAATTTCTACATCGTTTATGGCATTATGCATTTTCGTTTTTTGAATGACACTCTAGGCAAAAATACCAAGACTTTGTATGTTATTTTACCGTCCAACTGCTAGAACAAATTACCGTTAGCTTTTTTTTCTAATGTTGTTCTGTCATCTTAGAATAGAGAAATCATTAGTTATTTGTGTACCTGTTTTGGACGATGGATTTCGCGAGTTGTAGGCCGGATGAAGTGAGGTCTACAAGCAAAAGTACCTAAAATTAATCGTTCAAAACCGGTACACATACACATACTTACATGGAAAGGGGCGAAACCCCAAATAAATCAAAAAATGCCCTCTTTTCCGGCCCCGTCGCATGTAAAGTAATTTTCATATGGACAATTCCACGGACCATTTCGTTCCAACGCATGAAATTCTCAGTAGTTACAAAATGATATTCATAGAAAAATAACTAACCTCTAGTTGAAGGATCAATCCTTCTGATGCACCATTTTCTATGGATATCTTTTCGTAACAACTGAGCATTTCGAGCGTTGGAACGGAGTTTTCGCGGAATGGCCCATATGAGGTTCTAGTATCCACGAAGAAGTACGAAAAACATTTCTTCGTGTGTTATGCATACAGATGAGCGGGTTGCCCGAAACTTAGAAAAACCCGACCCAAACCCGAACCCGAATTGTTTTTTTCGGGTTCATGGGTTTCGGGTTTCGAAAATTTTAATCGGGTCGGGTTCGGTCCAGGCCGGGTTTGGAAACAATTCGGGTTTCGGGTTTCGAAAAATTTTATCGGGTCGGGTTCGGTCCGGGTCGGGTTTAGAAACAATTCGGGTTTCGGGTTTGGAAAAATTTTATCGGGTCGGGTTCGGTCCGGGTCGGGTTTCGAAAAATGGTCGACCCGCTCATCTCTAATTATGCATGAAAACAAGGATGATTTCTATATTCTCAAACGTCACTAGATGGTAATGTGTTCACGGCTCAAGTAAATCATGAGTAGTTCTTATAGTAAAATAACAGAAACGTGGCATGATCGCATTTTGTGTGCGATGTCATGAAATTTTTCAACAAAAACTGAAGAAAATTCTCAAAATTTTGCGTAAAAATGTGAATGACAAAATTTTTTGGAAACTTTTTCTTGCATTTAAAATTGTTGCAAATTATAACTGATTTCAAATGGATGAAATAAAAACCCAAGAACACGCATATGGTTTCAATAAATAATCTCTCTGTAACTTGCTGATAGAGAACAAAAATGGGATGCGTAGTCGAATGGAATTTATAAACACAAAAACATCATCGCTGAACTGAAATAAATAATTTTATCTAAAAATAAATCATACTTTGACTTTGCATTATATACATGTTATGGACTGTGAATATATTTTTGCCACAGATAAAATCCCATTAGTGTGATACATTTCAATTTTTATTCCAATCTTTTCTAAATTACATTAACAAATTCACAGATGTTTGGAGTTTGTTATTTTAAAACATAAATGCAGAGGTGGAAAGGTCTATATTTTAGTAGCGTAATTTAGATGTTATTAAGAAATTATTCTAGAAAATTATTAATACGAAAATCAAGACATTTGTGCGTCAGATTTGAAATGAATGAAAGGTGTTTACTTTTGCATGCGGATGTGTGAAATGTAAATGCATTGAAAAGGGAACGTTTCACTGATCAGCTCAAAAACCAGTATTTATGACTGTCTTTGATGCAGAAAATTTTGTTGTTTAATAAAACCGGAAATCAATTTTCGAATATTTACAATTTCATCAGAATATTCTTTCTGAAAATGCATTCGAATCACTACAGGGAGCATATCCTTTCACAAATTTTTGTTTTTGAAAGCAAATATAATTGAAAGAAGCTTGTCAATGAACTTCTTTCAATATTTCATATGATAGAGTAAAAAAGGAGAATACAAATATTGAGATTGCGTTTCCATTTATCCGACTGTTTTGCACAGATAATACATTGACGTGTATGTTGTGCCCAGAAATGTACAGTTATCTTGATTTGAATTTATCACACTTTCAAACGAGCGTCTAGGGCCTAATCCTAACACACCAGAAGAGCTGTTCAATGATGAGTATCTGTTATCAGCAAATATTCATGCAAGTGGATTTGGAATCGTAAACGGGCTATTCCGGCGTTGCATAAAATACACTTCAGCTGTATTTCGTACACTGATTCATTTTGAAACAAAGAATTTTGGCTGAACTGCCCCTAAGAATGAATTGGAATTACGTACATATAGGATCCGAGAGATACTTTGCAGTTTAAATGGGGAGGAGCTGAAGCAGATTTCTGAATTCAAGTACTTAGGAACCATTTTTTCAGGGGATGGCAAGTTAATTAAGGGAATTTGCAGAAAGGAGGATAGTGGAAAACGCGGTGGCTAGTCAGTTGAGGTAGTACGCGTTCAACAAAAGGGGATTTAGTAGCGGAACAAAGCTATGTACACACAGGTCAATTTTCAGGCACACGGTACGGACAATCATATCAGGAACGACGACATCAGGGAAAATTTAGGGGTTACGTCGCGTCAGTGGGAGAGGCGGTAAGGATTAATCGTCTGCGATGGTTCGGCACGTTCAAAGGATGGACAATCACAGGCTACAGGATCTTGGATGCACAGGTCCCGGGTGTTAGGCCAAGGGGTAGACTAAGGAGAATGTTTATTGATTCAATTAAGTCAGATTTAGAAGTTAGAGGACTTTCTCTGGGAGAACAAACCATCTCCTTGGCGGGCGACACGAAGGACATGAAGGACGATAGTTCACCATTCTGGCATAAAGACCTCACATCGAGAGTTGCTAATGGTCATAAAGTTTGATGATGATGATGAGGAGATAAACCTGAATTTGCATTGGGTGAGTCAGCTGCCAACGAAAAATTGGTGCCCATTTACAAAACGCTGAAAATAGCCAGCAATATGAAGAAGATTTACTTGGTCATTGTAAGAAATAAATGGAATGATGAAAAATGATGATGAGGAGAATACGACAGATGATCAAGCAGGAAGGAAGGACGGATGATAGATTTCCACGTGACCTTCGTGAATATGACTTTAGCATAAAGTATTTGTCAAAAAAAACAAATTTGGAAATATGAAAAGGCTTTCACTTCGTTTTTCCATTTCCGTTGACTATAGACCTTCGCAAAGAAAAACTTGGCCCATACTAATTTTATCGTAAGCGTTTTGGTTGCTGTCTTTGTTGAATTCTATTTACTTCACCGAACAAAGCTTGGCTAATTGGAACGTTTACGCCTCTTCAGTGCACCTTTGTCGCAAGACCATGTACATGTCAGCAAGAACAGGGAATGAAGTTGACAAACATCTGTTCATGGTAAGAAAAGAGAATGGAGTGAACAAACATCTGCAATGCGCCTAGCTTTTATACACATTTCCTGTGATAGATTTTGTTTGCTAGAAAGATCTCTCACATCTACCAGATAGATTTTGTTTTGTTGGCACACCTCTCACGTCTCTCAGATCTCTCACATCTAACAGTTTGCCGTTACTACATTGTTGTATTGCTTGGTCGGTACTAACTAAATTTTGTTAAAAGTTTTTTTGCCTGGAAACGACCAAATTTGTTGGTTACGCAACGGGGGAAATTGAACAAAAATTATTTTTTTAATTCACCGGTCTCCGTTTTTAACATCTGTCTCTTTACTCTTTACTTTTTCTGCTTCATGTCGAACCTCTGAAAAAGATCTGATGCATTTGGCTGTCACTCTGCACTGGATTATTGGAAAAAAAAAACTGTTTTCTTACCTTACCACTGACTACCCTGTTTGCTCAATATTTAACATTTTTACCTAAGTTCGTTCCAATTCATTATAATAAATTCATGCAGGGTTAAATGAGCCCATTCAACTTTCCTATGGCATGCCATAAATCATATAACATTATTGATTTTATTATTTCGTTTCAATATTATATTAAGAGCTCCATACTAACAATTATTAACTCACGCACTTATACATTATTTAGAACAAGAAGAAATATAATAAAAAAATGTACGATAACACTGCGGTTTGAGACTAAAACTACTGATGTGGACGTATACCTACTCATTTCGGTTCTTACAATTTACATAGCCATAAGATCTAAAGAGTAAAACCTAAAGTGGTTCAGGTGTATTATTTTGATTTATTAATATAATTAGTGCCACGAAAAATACTGACGTTTAAAAAAATATGAACAAAAAAATGGAATAGGTAAACGCTCGAATAATGTTCAACATCAACTGAAACTGTAGCATTATTTCGGTATTTATGGGTTTAATTTCAATTCGAAAGATTGTATATTTGGATGACAGACGATTGGTTTATGAGTAAACGTGTGTTGAATATATGTTACATTACATACGCTAGGTATGGTATTCGCTATTTCGTGTACAGACAAAATTTATTTCCGTTGAAAATTATTTACTTTCGAATGCATATATCTATTAGAACTGTCAGACGAAACTATCTTCTTTGCGTTTATGACCTACACAAAATTTGATGCTCGCCAATGGATGACATATGTTTTTTATTCATGGTGGCTCTTCCCTGAGTTAAGGAGAATTATGCAATATTTTTAATTGCTATAAATAGTTACTACATTTGCAAGGAAAATTTGAAAAGGCGAGTATATTGGAAAAGACGTCTAAATATCAAAAGCATGTATGAAATGAACGATTATCGTTCCGCTTGTATGTGAAAATACTTTACTACCTAACCCATGCGAAAGTTGATCGTTATATGTCTATATGCCCCTTGCGAAAATGATCTATTACATCTTTGGTACATTTTTCGTTAATTTTTATGTGAAATTCAACTTTCGCATGGGAAGGCTGCATGACGCTGCATTATCCCTTTGATTAGCTATGCTGATTCTCTGAATCAAGAAATTCTGGGATCGAGGCTCCCCAGTGGTTTGCTGCAATTTTTTGTCGGTCTCATCAATCAATTTTCTGCCGTCGGCGCACCACGGTCGCATTGTCTCTACCGAAACTGGACAAAAATGTTCCCTGTAGTTCTTTGAAATGTCCCTCACTGTTGCACCTGTTCCCGCTCGACGACAAGTTACATGTCGTATCTGATCCCAAAGGAAAGGTTTACCGCATTTCCATGGGGCGAGACTGCAGCCATCTGGTCTTTTACCGTCAGACCTGATGCAGCCATGTGGCTCTTGTAATGCTGGGAAGCCACATGTCAACTAAGCGTACTTTATGAAATCGTTGATCGTATCGTGCTTCGACTTCCTACCGTAGCTTTTTTTACAGACTAAATTTCTCCACGTTTACTCCACAAACTATCTATTTTTTTGTACGTATGACTTGACTTTGATTCTGCTCCCCCACCACGAATCAGAGCCTATTTTTGGGAAATTTCTGGAAAGAAAACACCAGAAAATTGTTGGAAAAGTGAAGCGAGTCAATAACTTTTGTTACAAGAAAGGGGCCATTCATAAATGACGTCCAGTTTTTTCAGTGCTGCCAGCACATTTAAATCGTTAATAACACGATAAATATCCATTGTGGCGAGTCAAATGTGTGCTCTACCCCCCTAAATACCCCCTCTATTTGGGGGTAGGACACACGTTTTACTCGCCAGAATGCATCTTTATCGAGTTATTAACAATTTAAACGTGCTTAAAAAACTGGACGTCATTTATGGATGGCCCCATATCAACAAAATTTTTTTTTTAATTGTGAAAATTTCGTGAAATTTTAGTAAATTTCGTGACATTTTATGAAATATCGGGAAATTCGGGAAACCGGTTTCCCAAAAATAGACTCTGGTACGAATTGTTGAACCTCCACGCCACCCGTACGTCATTTTTGAATAGCCCCAAATTGTTTTTAACGTGTGGGACATTGTGACCCTAGCTATTTCATCTATCGAAAACAGAAGTAATCGACATAAGTAAAGCCCTAGGGGGATAAGTTCGAGATTATCGTTCCAGATAGATAAAACATTATACATTGGACCCTGCTTGCTTCGGAAACAATTTGGCGAACTCGCAAACTCACTCGCTTATTTTCAGTAACTCGCTTTGGGAACTGTTGTTTTGACGAGTGTTGAGTTTGCATACCCGAGCCGAAGCTCGTTGCTCAAAAAAACATTCGTAATTTTGGCCTTATTACAAAGCTGTGTCCTATAGTACTTTCGCAGGGTCCAATGTTACGCTACTATTACGCTACTATAATGTTACGTTACTATTACGCTAGTCAACTGCGTCATACGACAATAGCGTGTGTTTTTTATCGCTGATTTTAGTTTTTGCCGTTAGCGATGATTAGTAATATCACTGTCGAAAAGTAATTAAATTAAATCACTAGAGAGGAAAGATATGGGAGTTCTCATCACTAGTTTGCATTCAAACACGTTCACAACTTTTTGCAATTCGTTGCATCAAACGTTGTATGCAAGCAACAGGTTGCAAAATGTAATTTTTTTGCTTGCTTGAAAGTTTCCCAAAACAATCTCTTTTGGCAATTTCTCATTGGGATGAATCGATTGCTTGATAAATTTTTATTTGTTTCCTTGGAATTCTTAAAAAGGATTTTTTCAATTGATGTTATCCATGGCATTTCTGTATCAAATATGTCGCTATAATAGTTTATATAAAAAAACTGTTTGACAATCAGAAAGTGACAACTTACATTCACTAGGAACACGGTTCTCTGTTACTGGTTTATCAATAAATAATTGATAAAAGCAATTGATAAAAAAAGAACATTTGCTAGTTATTCCGAAACTACTCATTTATTTCAGTAAATTGAGACATCATTATCTGCAAATAAAATATTTATTTTTCCATACAAAATCAAATAAAATATGATTGATAAATCCTCAAATTGATTTATTGATTAACCATGTAAACATGGTATTAGTACATTATACGTTTAAAGCACAATTCCATGCGGAAAAATTGATGAAAAATTACCTCACTTTTCATTTTTATAATGTTCAACATAATTCTCTTCTTTTTTTCTTGTTTCTATTGCAATGGTACGTAGCGTTCGTATAGTAGTCGGTATAATTTACAACAACACTGCATTTATTACAACATAAAGTAATAAAATTAAATAAATTGACGATGTTGATTGTAAAATACTCTCACCGAACTAAAAATCATGAATTTCAGCTATGGTATACATACTACTACAGGGAAATTGTGTATGTGTACCCGGGCCATTTTTTCGTACGTTTATCATTTATTACCTCACGCGTTAATGTCCTTTTGTTTACAATTTTCATGAAATTAATAGAATAGAAGCTTCTGCCAATGTATAGCGAATTTCGGTATGTGTTGTATAATCTCATAAAATACTTTGACAGAAACCGACGTCACACAAATCGCGTCAATTGTAGCTTAAAGAGTAAGTTGGCACGATGGACTTCATTTTTTTTTTGTAAAGTCTTTCCATGCACATTTACTAAATAAATTCTACGAAATATCACCTCCCCCTCAAAATCAACGCCACTGCTTGATGTTTTTATTCAAAATTCTAATACACACACAAGATATGTCTTGTAGTTTTTAGTTTCGAGCATCGAAAATGTTAAGACATTCGATTTTATCGAGTTTAATGATATGGTGTTAGAATGAGTAATTAAACTCTGCGCTGAAGCCTGAAATTATTCTGTAAAAATATTATAGAGAAACGTTACAAACCCTCAGGGTTGAATATTTCGAATATTAAAATCGTTCCCAAACTCAAAGCAGAGCCGTGTGATGTTGTTTTTTCATGGGGAATTTATGTTTTAAAGCATCGACATTTCATTAACATTAACATTATATGCACTTTAAAATGAAATTCATAATATACTCGAAGTGAAGCGTTAAAGAGCTTTTCAAAGTTTTAAAATTGAGTCTTATCTTAACGATAAATGACAAGCATCATACATAATAGCTATGCAGAATAACATAATGCTCTGTAGTAATGGAATTTGAAAATGCATGCAAATATGAAAGTGCTCTCAACATACGTATGTACACAAAGATGTATCTTGTAATAAAAAATAAAAAACTTGTTACATCTTGCACCGTAATTGTATGTAATTGTCCGTGTTCGAAATGCCACTTTTGATTAATTGAAGCACAATTAATTATGATGGTTTATGAGAATAGGAAACTTCTTGAATAAGTCATATGGTAAAACTGGGAATTCCCATTCTGAGATGTTCTAACTCTACATAGCCCAAAATGTACATCTCACATCGTTTGGTGTGTCAAGGACTCAAAATATACGCAACATCTCATATCATCTGAAATGTAACTTTCCAGAACAGATGCAACATCACATTTCGTCTGTTCTCACAACTGATGCAACATCTCAGTTTTACTTTTCAACTCATTTTCCTGTTTCCTAAGGTAATTCTGAAGACAACTGAGCTTTTTTTTAATATTAGGAATTAAGGAGCTTTTAAGAGCTTTCGAGCTTTGTGTTATTCTGATTCAAAAATGATGAGAGAACAATTTTTGCGCCAAAAATGTTAAGATATTCAACGCGTTGATTGTGCAAAACTTCATTCAAGATGTATAAAGAGCAAATTTATATTATACCGAATGTCAAACTCAATTAAAGCTTTCGTGTCACTGCCCTTAGTTACAAAATAGTTTTTTGCAATTCACCGACAAAAACACGCTTTTTCGTGCGTCATTTCGGTGTCGCATGAAGTAATTTTGCCGCACTAGTGCGATGAAGGTTTTTTTACGCACTACTGGAAACACACAGGGAATTGAATTTTTATATTAAAAGCAAATCTCGTTTTTGTTGGCGAATTGCGAAAAACGTTGTTTGATACACGTTACGTCTGCTGGTAGTTTAACGCACACGATGCGTTGCCGAACTCGCCTTCGGCAATCTCACATCTAGTGCGTTAAACTACCTTCATACGTAACTTGTATCAAAAATTACTATTCTGATACAAGTTACGTATGTATGTAAACCCACACGATAACTTCCAGCATTTTTATTTTTTTTTTAATTAAATTTAAATAAATGAACCAAATGCACGTCTACTTTTATTCAGAGCGTAAAAACAATGGATTTATTGTCAGCATTTGAACAAAAATTACAATGAACATTTATACAATCACAACACTATTATCACAGCAAGTAAAATATTTCATCCATCTTGTCCTTATCGCCTGTACGAAAAGTGCCCATGACCGCAGCTGCGTTGTCTCTTTGTATAGCCATACTAATCCTCTGTTGTAAAAACGATAGTTCATTTGATTTCAAGATAATTTTTTTGCTTAAAACAACGAGGAAATGGATGGCCTCGTCACAGCAGGGACCCATTGTTTCGACAGCAAAGGGTACAAAGAGCGTAATAATTATTACGCTTCTGCGGGAAAATTTATTTATCTTCGAGGAGGAAGCTTGTATCCCGAGCCGAAGGCAAGGGACATAATCCTCCGAGAGGATAAATAAATTATCCTGCAGAAATGTAAGAGTTTTTATGCACCGAAGCAAGAAATCAACAAAACGAATTTTGATACAACACAGTAATGTATGACTTGAGTGTACTTCAGAATTATAATTTTCAAAATGACAATTTTGATGCAAGTTTAATGAAAATTTGATGTATATTCAATGTATTTTCGATGTATATTTGATGTATTTCTGATGTATTTTTGATGTATTTTTGATGTATGAGTGTTGTAACTGCTGTATTAGTGACATATTGTTGTTGGTTTGGTGTCGTATATTTGATGTGTTCATGATGTATGAATTGCATGTGCGATTCCACTACATCTACATGCTTTATACAACACTAATACCTCCCTAGTACAACAACAGCACATCACTATTACATCACCAGCACTTATACATTACTAATACATCACTAATCCATCACCAAAACAACACTGATCCATCAAAAATACATCAAATTTATCATGTATAGATGTACTGGTGATGTATTAGTGATGTGCTGTTGTTGTACTAGGGATGTATTAGTATTGTATAAGTGATGTGGATGTAGTGGACTCGCACATGCAATTTATACATCATGAACACATCAAATATACGACACCAAAACAACAATAACATATCACTAATACAACAGTTACAACACTCATACATCAAAAATACATCAGAAATACATCGAATATACATCAAAAATACAACGAATATACATCGAAAATACATTAAATATAGTATACTAGTGTAGTAAATAGCGTTGCATTTTTTGCTGCGTATTAAAATTATTACAAAGTATATTTTTATTGGATGTATGTACAACCATGTTTTGCAATAAATTATCTTTCTTATTTTCATATCAACAATACGTCAAACAAATCCAATCGAATGCAGATTAGACGACGACACGTACAGAAAACTGGAATGAAAAAGTCAAAACAGCGATAAAAAGTAGATCTTTCTTGACGGTTTTTGTTATTTCGCTGATCAAAGTTGGACAATTAATTGTAGTTCCTGTATTGTTTCTACGAATGTCTGTAAACAATAATTAAAAATGTTATTTATGTCACATCAATTTAAAGTTTCTAGTCACTTTCTCTATGCATGCAGCCAATTAGTCTTCTTTTTCATCTAAAATTTCATGGTTTCCAATGAAACCAGTTAAAAAATATGCATAAAAATTATTTTATTACGTAAATTTCATAATTATAGAGAAATATATTAGACCCCGAGATACGACCCATTAAGTAGAACTGATGTTTCGCATCGATAAGTGAACATAAATCAGTTGGATTGTTTTTGGCAAAACGAAGATTGCTTTCGTAATAAAAATTAATTTTGTATGATATGTTGCAACTAGAGATGTGTGTCGAGCTCAAAATAGGATCCAGTGGCGACGGTGGATTAGATATGTCTAAATCGGTGACGAAGGTGAATTCAAAAAAAAAGTTCAGCCCAAATTTCATTTTTATTGAGAGTTTACTGAAACATTCTAATTTTACGAAAATTATTTTCGTGATAAATAATGGTTCTAGTTAATCAGAGACAAGAATTTTTCGTTAAATTGTATTTGTCGAATCAATCAATCAATTTATCGAAATTTTTTCGAAGAGCAATGGTACTACAGCACTCTCTACCCGGTGCTTAGTTGATTACTGCACGATCTTTAACGCAATAACTTCCGTTTCACACTAGCCAAATAGTTCTAGAGGTCGCAAGTCATTCGGCAGCAATTTGAATTTGGCATAAAGAGATTTTCCCAGTTCTAAAATGTTGTTGCTCAGACTGACGGTACGTCGTCATTACGATTTATGGGAGGTATATTCTTACTTGAGCCCAAATTATTCCTTTTATTCAAGGGCTTGCAGTTCGCTACTATGATATAACTCTTTCTTTACTGCAAAACCTCTCATTGTGACTTTTGAGAAGTTTCATTCGAAAAAATTTTTTCACTCGGGTATCTATTGACTTAGGTCTCACTGATACTGATGGGCAATTTTGAGAAGGAGTGTTTTCAAAATCGAACGACCAGAACTATAAATCGCAATCCAAACAATACAATAAAGTAGGTTGCTGATGCTGATTTGATTTAATTTTTTCGGAAATTTTTCTTATGATCGATGTATAGTTCAGCGTTTAACGTTTGTTCAGTGGCATGCAATAAATACCCAGGATTAAAGTCATTTGAGTTAACAACAGGTGACTTTGTAGACTACTTTTACTTGTGGTCGGATTTCAATTTGTTGTAAAACTAAATGTCGCACCACATAACTGTCCGATTTCATTATTTGTCTCGAAAGATCACACGTTACTTATATGAAGTATTACACATTAATTTCTATTCGAAAATAGAACCATACCTCTTGATGGGTGGTACATATTAATACTGAAATAACTGAAATTTATTAAAATAATTTATTCAAAAATTGACCTTAAAATAATTTGTCTTCGGATTTGATATTTATAGAAACACAAATTAATAAATTATTTGACTTTCGTTGCTTTCGTTTGTAATGTAATGCATAGCAATAGTTTGCTTTACCGCGTATTTATGATGTTAAGGAAATATTCCTTAAGTTTTTTTACCCGTGCCTTGAGCAATAGAATTATACACGCAACTTGTCGTATTGTTATATACAATAATTAGTTACAATCTTATGTTGTTTGGTTACGGCAAAACTTTAATGAGGAACCATATTTTATGAAAAAAATTGTTGTAAGCTTCAGAATAATTAGAGCAAATGAATTTATTGGTCTGAGATTTTTTTTCTGTAAAAGTCCATACCACGCAAATGTCGACGTTTTTCAGACCCTCTGTCATGCGAGACTTTAGTCTTTCACCTTTAGGTGCACTGTGCCATATCTTACATCTTATCCTTATTAGACACGTACGAAGTATAAAGGTCCTATACTTTTACTACAAATAATTGTAACATTGGGTTAAAAAAGTGACTAAAAACATGGATTTTCGAGGGTTGGAGAAATTTTTTCGCAAATATCTCAACAAGTATAGCACGAAAATTGTTCAATTTGATGCCAAATGAAATCATTTGATATCACACAACTGTGAAATTTTTTTGTGGAAATCATATGAGTGGTCTGGGCGCTAGGACCAACGGAATGGACGAAATTGAGTTTCTCGGCCATATACGAAAGCAGATGGTTTTTCTTCTATATTTGCTTAACAGCTTAACTATGTAAAGTGGAGATTTAACTTCTAGAATTGGGAGTTAGAAATAGAGGTGAGCGGGCACGGGTGGGCCAAAATTCTTCGGGCATCTCATCGGACAATTGTTTTTCGGTCGATCGAGCAACGATCAGAAAATTGAAGCAAATTATTTTCTGACCGATTTACATTTTTCAAGTGCTATTACAGTACTTTATAGTTGAACCTTCGTTGAAATTTTGCAAAAAAAAATTTTGTGCAGTAAATCAGAAAAAAAATTAGCGGCCTTCGGGCATAAACAAATCTACGGGCTTCGGGCGGGCGGGAACGAAAATTAGGTCCTCCTAGGTCTAGGTAAAAAGCTACTTCCGAAGTCAAAGTCGTAGAGATTTAAAATTTGGAAAACACAGATTTAGGATTTTTGGGAAAAATGATCCTGGGACATCTCTAGAACTGTGAGAGTTTGAAGTTACTTCCAAACTCAGAGTTGTAGAGAATAGGATTTTAGAGAACATGTGTTTCAGGATTTTCCTGAAAAATGTCCAAATCCTTAGGATTTACCCACTTCGATGATTTTTGGAGAAGCTACGTTGGTTCTGTTTGTGATAGGGTTCAGGCGGCCTTTGGCATTATCTTGGACAATTCCTGTGGATCTTTTAAATTCCTATTGTTCTAAAAGAACATAAAACATTGAATTGTTTTTTAAAAGTTCGGACACCCCATGTAAATTTAATGAAATTTGCGCTTGAATACGAAGATTCCAGACACGATTAAGCACAAAAAAAACTTTGAACTTTATTTCATTAAGTGTTGGTCGCACTTTTTCCATTAATTAACATTTTTCACTTTAAAAAAATATTTGCTATAACCCTTGCAAACATTTCCAGATTTACAAACACTTCCACTTTTCTATTATTATTTTGTATATTCACCTGAAGCTAATATTTGTAAAATTTTTTTTTTTGCAAAAATTCCCTTCCAGATCTTGGTTCTGGTTTTGCGATTTGCTGTTTACACACTTTTTATTTATTAAAATTAATTTGGAATCGATATGTAAACAAAGTAAAACCATTTTTTTCTTCTTCTTCTTCTATGAGTAAAACGTTCGAAAATATGACTGCTGATTTCGAAATTAGCGCTATGACAGCTTCCGTAAATAACAGCGCGGGTAAAATGCCTTTCAAAATTTGAATCAATTTCGAGTATACGACGGTTGGTGTCTCAGATATCTTCGAAATTTCGCTAATCAGTACAGATGGCAACAGTCATGGGGTTGTGTCTAAACTAAATGGTATGGTGTCCGAGCTTTTAAATAATTCGCTCTTAATATACGTTCGAGTCTTTTTGTTACATCTATTCTGTTTGCCGCATCTACTCTGATACGTACGAGTCTTTTAAATTTTCTTGCAACTTTTAAAAATCTTTTAGTTTGAATTTGTTTAAATTCAAACGAATTGTCTCTAAGTCACGAAGCGCAAACATTTCATATTTGCGACAAACAGAGACAATAACTTGTTTGTCGCAATTTTGTTGCTAATATAAATGGTTCTCCCGAAGTAGAATCGTAGAAAACCATTTCTAAGTTTGCGAGTCGTTGAAAACCATTTCTAAGTTTGCGAGTCAGAGAAGTGATGAGGCAGGGTGTACACACGATATATAAAATACTGAGGTTAAGTTTTGCTGTAGAATTTTTTTCGTACTTTGCATTTTCTTTTCGATTCTGTAGCTAGTCTAAACAAGCGGAAATTATGAACTTTATGAAGCAAAAAAAACCTTGTGTTCAATTTAAGTTTGCAGATAATTAAACTGTTATTAATAGTTGAATGCATTTTCATTGGCTAATTAACTTTAAATAGAACGTCAGTGTAAGAGTTCAATTCGAGTTAGGTGCGTTTTTAGCCCCGTACGCAGTATGAACGTTTTATGTTTTTGCACTACAGTTTGTCATCATCATCATCATCGTCAAACTTATAGACCGTTTATACCTTTCGGTGGTCTTTACACCCGGTGTTCATGGAACACTCTCCTCCATACCCTGCTATGCTGTGCCAAAGAGGAGGTTTGTTTGTCCAGAGAAAGTCTCCTAACTTCTAAATCTGATTCAATCGAGTCTATAAACCTTCTCCTTGGCCTACCCTTTGACGCACGCCCGGGACCTGAGCATGATATTGAATCCTCGTTGGCAGCCTGTTACTACCTATCCTCTGAACGTGCCTGAACCATCGCAGACGACCAACCCTTGTCGCCTATTCCACTGACGTAACCCCTAAATTTCCCCTGATGTCGTCTTTCCTGATATGATTGTCCCACTGTTCATTCCGATTCACCTTTGCTAATCTTCAGGTCATGCACAAGATAACCGCAGTCAACTCCAGTCCAACTTTCACTACCATTTAAAATCGTTGGCCTGAATATTGAGCTGTGAATAGCCAACTTTGTGCAGCAACTTAATTCCTTTTTATTGAACACATGCGACCTCAACTAACTAGCCACTACGTGTCCCATTTTTCACCTTTCTTTAAATCCCTAACTAATTTCCCACTCCCAAATATTTAAACTACCTGTTCCAACTGCTCCCCATTTACACTACAAGATACCTTTACGCGAGATTTGCCGACATGCATAACCTTTCTTTTCCTTACAATTTTCTTCATCCCGTACTCATCACATGCGAAATGCGAAATTCAGGCAGGGAAACGATTGAAATTCTATACAATTTTTCAAATTATTAATAAAACCACCCATACTCCGCTCATTTTGATAATTGCAACTTTATTCTTCCAAGTTATAGAATTGGATTATTTGAGTCCATTCGACAATGACAGCCTTTTTCTTTAAACTTACAAAAATTTGCTACTTCTCTCCGCGCCCACACATAACGTTAATATTGTGGTCCAATTTCGCTTTAGAAAATCCTTTAGAAAGTTGAACACATACTTTCTAGTCATAACACATTGAGTTATTACTAAGATAAGATTTGTACAGATACAGATTCCCGTAAAACTTCCTGAAACAGATAAAAAATTTTTTTTTTCAGTGCTAGCCTTCCGAGTTTTTTTTTGAACTTTATTCATTGTCACTTACACCGCTACTTGCTCAAAGATTTATAAGTAGCTTTCAATTTTTGAAAAATATTTTTCCGGCGAGTTACACATATACTTTGGCTGAACAATTTCAGGATTATGTTCAAATTTTGTACAAATACATGAAAAAATGTCAATTCATTGAGTTAAATGGGAGAAGACAGAAAAGTCGGCATTTATCCTTTTTTAGTTTTCTAGATTTTTCAAATTTTGTGGAGTTCGAATAAACCGAAAATGCCAAACCATATACTGATTCGGACACTTACAGATGCAGTTTCGAGGAAAAACCATCAAAAAACACCAAAAAGGCTGTTTGCAGCACTATTTTGCCTAAATTTTCACCTAAATTTGCAGGTTCCTCAAGTTTACAATAGGATTTGATATGGTATACGAGATTTCTAACCCACTTTCGTACCATTTGAACACTTGTTCGATACTATTTGAAGATATTTTCGATATTTCGATATTTGTAGCATTATTTGTAGCGCTGTAGCGCTGTAGAATCATTTTACAGCGCATCCCAGATCATAGAGCTTCTCTTCCTGTTTCCAACGAACTGTAACACGCCTTAATCGGCTAAAGCTAGACATATAAAAGCATAGTTTAATGAAAAATTTATTTTTCAGCGCTGTTTTGACCAAATTTTCACCCAAGACCTTTCAGTTTCCTCGAATTTCGTAGGATTCCATAGGCCTAAATGAAACCTTTCTAATGAATCCAATTTCGTACAGTTCGGACACTTTTTAGACACTTGCGGAGGGTATTTTAGCCATTTTATGATCGTTTTTTGTAGCGCTATTCTTAGCGCTGTATCACTTCAAAAACCTTCACAAAGTATCCCTCATCCTAGAGTTCGTCCTCTTTCCAACGAGCCCCTACACGCTAAAATCGGTTAAAGCTAGGATACTTTTCGGAGGATGTAAAAATCATCAAAAAGTATACTTTGAAAGTACTTTGAAAGCATGCTTTAAAAGCCTACCTAACATTCTACACCCGACTTCACATCATAATATATTTCGATCCAGACATCCAAATGTAGCAAGTAAGATCTCGTTTGAAAGGTGTTAACTTTGTCAAGATTATAGGATGCTTTGCAGGACCTGCTGATTGAAATTGGTTTCACGAAAAGCCTCCAAAAAAGCATATATGAGGGGCACCCTAAAAGTTTCGGGAATCGGCTATAAAACGATTTTATTGCTTCTCAAAATAATCACCATTACAATCTATACACTTTTTCATCCTTAAAAACCATTTTTCGAAACATCGAGTCCATTCGGAAGTTGGGATTTGGGCCACTTCTTGTTCATATGCCTCGACAGCAGCTTCCGCAGATAAAAATCGCTTCCCACGCAACTTATTCTTGACACTCGGAAACAAATAAAAGTCGCACGGTGCCAAGCCGGGACTGTAGGGTGGATGCAGCATTAAATTGATTTTTTCCTTCTCCAAGAACGTCGTGGTCAGAGCACTTGTGTGGGAGCTTGCATTATCATGGTTGAGGACGATATTGCGATTTCGACTCTTTCCACGTAGTTCTTCAAATACTTTTGGCAAACAAATCGTAGTATACCACTCTGAATTGATTGTTTTACGATCCTCAAGTGGTACAGTAGCCACATGACCACATTTCCTGAAGAAAGTAGCGACCATTTTCTTGGCGACGCTTCGAGCGCGAATTACCTTTGTTGGTAAATCTTCATTTTGAAACACCCAAACGGTGGATTGCTGTTTTGTTTGGGGATCATAGCTGTAAATCCAACTTTCGTCACCTGTTACGATGCTATATACTGAATCAGAAGCCCCATTGTCGAATTTTTTGAGAGAATCTCGGCACCATTTCACACGAGCCTCCTTTTGGTCGTCTGTCAATTTGTGTGGGATCCACCGAGAACAAAGCTTCCGTGTGCGTAAATGTTCGTGTAAAATTGTTTGTATTTGACTTTTCCCGATCCCAAGGGTTGCAGCTATCTCAGCATAGGCCACATGTCGATCGGCTTCAATCATGTTCCGGACATGGTCAATGTTTCCATCGGTGATGACTGTGGAAGGTCGACCTTCACGAAAGTCGTCACTGAGGTAAGTGCGTCCCGATTCAAACTCAGCGAACCACCGACAAACAGTGGTCTTGTATGGGGCCTCATCTCCAAATGCTTTTTGCAAACGATCAATACACAATTTGGGAGTCAAGCCAGACTTAAAGTCGTAGAAAATCATGGCTCTAAAATTTTCACGTGATAAATCCATTTTTTCTCTGCAATGACTTTTTGGAATTGTTGTATCTTTTGACTGCTACGATCGATTTTCATTTTGATCATCATTTTTAAATCAGGAAAGACCAATTTAATTTTTGTGTAAATTGGCGAAAAGTTTACACGAGCCGATATAGCCGATTCCCGAAACTTTTAGGGTGCCCCTCGTAACAATCTAAAATTGATAGTTTTAAAATCTTTCATTATGAAATACAGTACACCTTGACATATATCCGTAAGGTTCTTGCAAAGCCATTGTCGAAAAGGTTTAGTTCAAGTGATTTTGTTTATCACCACAAGCGATACTTTACATCCCAGATTTCCCTAGCTACTAAAGAGTAGGACGGAAGGATTATGAAATGAATATTTCATGAAATATGGAATAACTTTGGAGCTAAACATTCAATTTTAGTTGACAATGGAACTATGGTTCCTCCTAATTACACAACGAGACTAACATCAGCAGAGAAAAGATATTTTAAAATGTGATGATTAAGTTACAAAAGATCTCATTTTATCTCAATATGAAGTGATCTTGGCTTAAGTATATGTTATCTCAATTTGAAGTGATTTACTCTAAGAAACCGTGCGGGGCTGTTTTAGTTCTTTTTAGTTGTTCCGGTTGTTGCTGTTGTTAATTACTGAAAAAAGTACGTACAAAATGTATAAAAAACCTCTACAGCAAAAGTCGAAACTCAATAAAGCGAATGTAAACATTTCATTAAAATTCCAATTTAATCGATTTCCAATAATCAGATACATATCTTCGCATTAATAATAAATAATACTTCATTATCGCTGATCTAATTAAAATATTTTAAATTTACATTCGAAACGAATCGATTGTTTAGCGAAAAAAAGTGAGTAAAACATGTAAAAGAGCAACAGAGCAACGAGAACTCTTCAATTTTCATGTTTACCAATTAAATTCCATATTGTGTTTATGGTATAAAGATACACATACACACAGACGTGCATCCATTATATTAAAGCCATATTATAGTTAATTAAACTAATTAATATAGTTCTTTCTCGTTTTCAGGTAAATTGTTAGCCATAAATGTCTTGGATATGTTCAGCGATAATCATTTAACTTATTAATTGGATTACATCTTAACATGTGAGTTGTACGTATTATTAACAAGATCTTTTTGATTTTTCCCTTGTATTTTTGTTGTATATACTACATGACCATTGGATAAAAAACTGTTGAATTTGTGAAAATCTCAAGTTCAAGATCAGATTCACATCGTTAGTTAAACTTTGATTCATCATCGAACATTATAATGATACGCTGTTATACAAAGCAATAAAATGCAACTAATTAAATCGAAAATATCTTTACCTATCTCTATCCCGTAGTTCATACAATAAACCGAACAAAGATGAGTATTCAGAACCACAGATGTCTGTCTTGTTCAAATATTTAACAAAAGAAACCGATAATACTAACAAGATCCAAAACGAAAATTAGCAAATCATCCTCAAGAGTCTTTTCTATCAACTTTTTTTTTCTTTCTTTCGAGAAAATACTGTTATTATAATGCATGATTAAGTTGATTTTCTTTTCCGATTGTCTGGTATTTTGTGAATATGCTTTGGCGTATGATGTCATGGCATGGGAGGAGGCCTCGTTAACTCGATATTATTTGTGTATTTTTTAATTAGTGTAGGAACTTTAAATGAGAGAAAAAAAAGTTCTCGTCTTTGTGAAAAATTATTATGAAAAATGATTTTATTGAATCATTATGGAAAATATGACATGTGGAGTGTGATATGGATTTGTATTGTTGGGAGAGGAGGAAAAAAAATGGTTGATGATTGAGTTTTTTGTTTGCTTACACTTTTTTTTATTTACCTTTTTTTCTGAATGAGTTGGTTGATCGCTGCTGTAAACTCTCATATAATGAAGTAAACAATAATGGTCAATTTGATGTTCGGTCTTTTCATTTTAAATTACAAAGAGTGTGGGCGAGGTTGTTTGATCTAGAAAATTTTTAATGAGTACATTCACCTTCTTCAGCCTATTATTACAGCAACAAATAGCAAATTATCGCTATTGTATTAGCTGGACAAAGATTTTCGGGTACTTTGAGCAAAACAATTTCCGAATTGTGATGTTACAGTTGTAATTCCTAAAAATTCAGCGATCACTCACTTGACTCACTTCAAAATATAAATGTTCTTATTGTTCTGCCCCGTCAATACGATTTAGCACAGAATCCATAATTACCAAAGGAAAATAAAATCGTAAACATGAAGAGTAAAAAATGTTTAAAAAAATAATATGAAAATTAAATTCAAAACTTTAAAAACCAACACAGGGATCTTGATATTTTCGCATAAAGCATAACTTGTGGATATTCACATTGCTATAAAAAATTTCGTTATTTCTTTCATCAGAACAGCCTAATGATGCTATTGATCGGTTCACTTGATAGAATTCGGAAATGTTCGAGCGAAGAGAGCGATTTTCGAAAGTACGTCACCATTGCTTCTTTCTTGTTGTGTCTGTACGGCAAGATGATCGAAAATTTCGGAAACTGTTCGAAATTCTCCCTTTGAATCGGTCTACCTCTCTGTTGAATCTTGAAAAGCTTCTACGAGCGTCGCAACCGATCAAGTTACAAGACAGCGCAACTGGAGATTGACTGTACTGGAGAAAGAATATTCCCGGAGATTACATTATGTGGGTGTTATTTTGGGCTACTGACAGGCAACATGAATTGGAAAAATGAAATACCAAGCTATTTTCACCCATTTCCACTGAATAAAGACCTTTTCAAATAACGACACCATTCTACGGCTTTACGTTTGACAAAAAGACTCAGACTCAGACTTTACATCACAAGCTTTTGGCTAGGTCCTAGAACCAATACGATAATTTTAAAACATTACTTCAAAAAATTCGACTAGTCTAATTTGATTGCTAGTTCCCAACAGACGATTATATACTCCTAAATGCTCTGTCACCTCCTGCCGCGAAAGTTGTGTCTATCCTAGTTCCCAACAGACGATTACATACTCGTAAATGCTCTGCAACCTCCTACCGCAAACAGCGCTGAACCGCTACTTGCGATGCGTTGCACTTATGTACTACTGTATTCCTACAGTAGTAACTAACAACAACTGCCGCGGTTCGAGCATGCAGTTGGACTAAAAATGTGAATCATTCTCAGTCATAAATTACCTTCTTACGCATTGACTTACCTTAGATTTATCAGCTTGAGACGATCGTTTTACCAATCTTGAAATACAGATCTGACGATCCTTTGTTCCTTTCCCGTTTGTCATTTAAATCAGCTTCCCCACTCAAGTGGGGAGCCGAAGCTTTTTCATGTGCCCATTTAGCCCGCAATGTCCAGTGATCGCACCTACTACTCTCCTGATGCGATTCCTGTCCATCCCCAGCAGAGATTTGGCCCATTTCACATTAGGTCTCGGGAAAAAGCGCTTGGTGTGGATACCACCATAGTATTCTTCCCAGCGCTCCACATGCCTCCTCATCAGCCAGCCCCCCAGCGCTTCTACACGCGAAGGTCGTGTAATCGGCAAAAACGGCTCAGGGCCGTGACCGAGAGCTTAGGTACCCGCCTTGGCTAGCTCATCAGCTTTTTCATTCCCCTCCACGTCAGAGTGCCCAGGTACCCAAACTAAAGTGATCTGATTCCTCAGACCCATTTCGTTCAGGTAATCTCTGCACTCTTTCACTAGCTTGGAGGTCACCACTTTCGCTTTAACCACAATATCGATAGGAGGCAGAGCCAGCAGCGTCTCCATCGCTAGGGTTGAGGTGGTTTTCACAGCGCCCGTGTTGCAAATACACACTAGCCTTTGAATCTCACTTGACAGTTTCCTAGCGCATTCCACATCTAGTCTTGGCCACCACGCCACGCAACCGTGGCTAATCATCGACCTTATAACAGCCTCATAAATCCACAGAATTGCCTTTGACGGTAGGCCCCAGTTTCTCCCGAAGGAGTCCTGCAAAGCCAAAAAGCCGCTACCGCCTTCTGCGCCTTATCCTTGACATGAGCAATCCAATTCAGCTTGCTATCAAGCGTCACTCCTAAGTATTTCACCTGCTAATTCCAGCACCTTATCGAAGAGCCTGATTTCACCGACCAAATTTGATCCTGAGCGCCTTCTGGTGAATAGCATAAGATCTGTTTTGGCCGGATTGATTTTCAGACCGTTCTCACGGCACCATCTCACGACCACTCTCAAAGCTGTTCTGACTCTCTCACCCAGCGTGCTCTCGTATTTTCCCCTAACTAAAATCGTCAGGTCATCCGAATAGCTCTGCGTCGTTCAGCTTTCTGATGAGAGAGTCTATCACTATACACCACAACAAAGACGATAGAATCCCGCCCTGGGGGCAGCCTTTCGCTACCCAGATATTTTCTTTGTGACCACTAACCTCCGCCTCAACAGTCGTATCTTTGAGCATGCTACTTACCCACCTAACTACCACACCTCCCACTCCTCTTTCCTCGAGCGATCGGCGAATAACATCAAAATTCGTATTGTCGAAGGCACCTTCAATGTCCATAAAACATCCCAGTGCCACCTCTCCAATCGAGAATGATGTTTCCACCTTTGCTACCAGCCTGTGCAGGGCGGAATCCGTGGATTTGCCTGACTGGTAAGCATGCTGATTGAAGTGTAGCGGGAAAACCGCCAGAACTTCATCCCTGATGTAGAAATCTATCAGTCTCTCAAGCGTTTTCATGACGAAAGACGTGAGGCTGATCGGTCTGAAGTCCTTGGCAATGAAATGCGATGGACTTACTTTACATTCAGCCACACACCCGTTATGCTCATCATACTCACCGTGTTCTCCAACCTGAACCCCCATGCACTCATACTGTACATCCGATACAGATAAAAACTCCTGGTTTGGAATCACCTAACACATATCAACCTTCGAAATTCAAAAAAAAAGGTTGGATACAGTTTTTGGCTCAGGAACTCTTGATGACCCACTTTAAAAATTCACCTGTCAGCATGCGGAGTTATTTAACATTTCTTCTGGTATTTTAATTCTTTCTGTAATTAAGTTTTACAAATTCCATGATTCTTGAGCGCCCCACAGCACTCTACACTACAGCAATCCCATCTCCAGAACTTATAGAATTCGAGTAATTCGTAAATATTTATTTCTCGCTGGATATGAGGGATGATAAAGGTCGTCAAGTGTTGGTTTATTGAATTCTATGATCCCTTTATACTTTACAGTATTGCCAACTTCATAAGGACAGAATTCCAGAACTCACGGAAGTGTAGAATTCTCCTAATTTCTTTTTTTGTTTGTTTATCCATGGGGAATGGTTGAAATCTTCAGAGGTTACCCACAAAAACGAAACCTTCGCCCACACTTTTCGAAACTTTCGTAATCTGAACACACATACTACACAATAATCGAACTGCGTTTTTTTTCAATTGCCAGTCAATTCCAATCTTTCTTCTAACTTGATTTAAATTCGGTAGCTAGTCACTCAACTCCGAATAAGCTATTTGATTCCGTAGAACTTATGAAATAAAAGCTTAGCTGCATTTTGTTGCCGGGTAATTCACTTCCCTTTATTCGCTACCGCATCTATTCCATGAATTATGACTTTATTTCATAATGCTGGAACAGATGTAATACAAAATCCTTTCAACCCGTTTGTGTATTTCATTTGTTGATGTTTCTTAATGTTCCACGGACAACGAACTTTTCTTTTGTACAACTAACGATTCAACCTATGAACTTTAATATTGTATTTTAGTTTCTTTTGATGCTTGGCGACTGGGAAAATCAAATAAAAGTTACTTTTTGAACAATGAAAATTATTAAAATGGAATCGACACGAATGACTTTTACAATGAACTGCAACATTCCCGACGCAAAATGACTCAGTTTTTTTTGTTCGAGAATTACATGCTTGTCATTGTGCTCATTATTGCTTATTTCTAAAATCCAAATCTTGTAAAATCTGCATATTGTCACTTGCAAAAGAACAATTCAACAATGTTGAATGAATGACGCGATGAATGCAAACCGGATATTTTTGGGTCTTGTCTGAGTGGTTAGACAACAGAAATGTTAAGCTCACAATGAGAAAAATAATACAAATTTTCATGTGTAAGGTAATGATGCAATAATGAAATATTCCCTTGCTTGTACGTAGTCTTATCACCCGTCAACCATCTCGTCTAATCGGAAGTTAGTAAATCATATTAACTGAAATCGTAGACTTCCTACTTGCTCTACCTCTACGCTAGAGGTGTGCAGGTCGACATTTTTTTTTTAATGAGACCCGAACCGAACCAAAATAAAAATTCAAACTCAAACGCCCGACCCGAACCGAACCCGAAACCCTGGCCCGAACCCGCACGTTTTTTAAAAAAATTTCTTTTCAAATGTTTTTTAAACTCTATTTTGAGATAATAATTGAGTGAATTTATCTTTTGTGGTCGAGTTTTGTTAGTTAAAGTCTTCAAACCCGACCCGACTCAACAAAAAAATAAATTAAAAACCCGACCCCACAAATTGATAATAACTCCATAACTCAAGCAACACAACATTGAGCAATTAATTTCTTCAGAACCAGCAACACAAATTTTAGCTAATAAGCACATTTTTGGTACATTCAATGTGATAGGAATAGGGTACACCTTATTACCTTAAAGGTGCCTTTTATTTACATCGAAAAATGTACTACATCACAAGCACATTTTTGGTACATTCAATGTGATAGGAACAGTATACACCTTATCACGCACATAAAATGTGCGAAAAATGTACTTGTGATCTAGTGCAATAATTTTGAGTTGTAATAGCACAAAAAATGTGCCTTTTATTTACAACGAAAAATGCACTACATCACAAGCACATTTTATGTACATATTTTCAACAACATTGAATTTCGCACATTTAATGTAAACTTTGACCACCTGTATAACACTGACCATATTTCCCTCTCCATCTTCTTGGTGTAAACGATCAACGGTCAAAGTTATTCGGGTTTACCATTCAGTTGGGAACCACATTAAAAAGAGTGATCTGTGTTATCTGGTAATAATAATAAGGCAATTTGTTCACGAAAGGGAACAGTTACTTCGTTCACATTTCTACAATTACACTTTTTTTCTCTATTTAGTCCATTTAGTCTTCCTTTACTTCATTTGAAGTTCTATGTCAGCAACAAAAGTGGATTTAATCCAAGTGGTTTATGAACGATGATTGATTATCAATCATTTTTGGAGGCTCGGTTACGTTCCAAAGTCGATCGTCTTTTCATATCAATTTTTTTTCTTTATCATCGAATTTCTTTTGCATCAAATTTTTCAAGATATACATTTCTACAACAATAGCGCGCTGTATCAATAAAATCGAACTTTGAAACATTCTACTGCAAATGACTGACATTCCTTCGAGTACCTGCCTAATATAAATAAAACAAGATTACACAATCAAATGGGATTAGTAATCTAATCTGAAGATTGGTGCTTCGCGGTAGTTCATTTCTTTTATCGGAAGTTTTTTTAAACAAATTCGAAGATACAATTTTTCTCTGAATGCATTGTTACCTTGCTTCTGTCGCAAACGCTCTAAGTGCATTTTCTCTTTGTAATTTCAATGGTAGTTATCGAATACACCAATTTTATTTACCGACTTATTTTTACGACATAGTGTCAGTAGATATTCACCCGGATGTAGAATGTTTTATCACCGAGAAATTCAGTCAAGCGAAGAAGTTGCAGTAATTTAAATCAAATAAATTATTTGAGTGAGCTCTTTTTGGCGTCTTAGGTTAGGAAAGTTCGTGGCTTGGGAATTCCGAAAGGAAGTGATAAACGATTTCAGGGTAAATCTAAGTAAACGTAGGATAAGGTTGCATTGAAAGAACTGACAATTTGTATCGCTTGGATGCAAATAAAATTGATTTTACTTGTAATGACCCAGACCCACTTCTGAACCGCACAAAAACAGCATCGTGTTTCTTTAGTAAGGTTGCTTCGGCTCTGTAGAATTTAAGACTAATGAGTAACGCTTTTTGACCTGAAATCTTTATTCCAACAAAATATATAGAATTGTCTGTGGTCACTACACCAAAAGACACCATCGGCAGCTGTTTATTCATATACTCTTTTGCATACTCTTACTAAAACTCCGCATGTTTCTGAGCTTCAAAGTAAATTGTAAAAATGAGATACTGATTATAACACATTGCGTACAAATCTAGAGAGACACCTGTTGCTAGAAATAAATTTTAGTAAAAAGAAATCCCCTCTGTCGTTTATCTGATTATTTGGAGAGTTTATTGTTAACTTTTTTTTAAATGCGTCGTATTAACGTCATACCATAATACATACACATACACAACACATAATGCACCTATAACAGCAACACTACTAAAATTGTATTTACACTGATAGGACAAGAGGGTGTCACTTATTCATGCAATATTCATTCATAAATCATCATTGCCGAAGACGAAACCATCTATTTATAAATCGATTCGGTCATGCAACCTAAATTTGGAACTCGATTCGGTCATGCAACCTAAATTTAGAACTCGATTCGGTCATACACACATTTATCGATATTGTCGAGTCCAATAGGCTGAAAATCAAAATCTATTAAATGTAGACGAATTTCAAAAATACCAAAAAGTTGGTGTAAATAGGTTGTTTTGAATAGTAAGTGACACCCAGTTCTGCTGGGTCAAAGAAGTTGATTTTTTTGAGTATTCTGCTCTTCTTCTTTGTGGTTTTGATTTTTATATTGTGTTTGAAATTTTTTCCCATTTTTTTCTTTGCTCGGTTGGTATTGTTGTTGTTGCCATACTCATAAAAACCGGTTGCACGGTTCGATGCATATATAGCACTAAGGTTGCAAGTTGATACCAACAATTTATGTATAGAGTTTCATACGAAATAGGTGAGTGCTTCGTCGAGAGTAATAATTCACTTAATTTCCTCAATTATTATCCGATTGTTTGATATCTATGACTACAGACATCAAACTGGACTGGCCAGCCCAAATGGAACTATCATGTCGCTTGATATATGTCTTACAAAGAGCGATTGTTTCTCTATGAAATTATATCAACAATTGTGTGAATATTAAATTTTTGATCGCTATTTACAATGTGTTAATTCTCATAGAAAATTCATGACTTTATGTAACTAATATAACACAAGCGAAACAATTACTGGTCATCAGGACACCAATTACTAGCTATGCACCCGCGTACCGATGGTATCTTGATGCGGCGGTATATTTATTTATTTAAATGATGTAAAATTCACGTAAGACTGAAGGAAAAATGATAACAAAATTCTGTCGTATGCGATGGAACGGATTTTCATGTCCCTCTGTCCACAAAGAGGTTGTAAAAAATATAATTATCGAATCGCTGTCACGTGTCAGTGATGGACTGATGATGCATCCAAGATGTGTGGGTAATGAATGAGAGATAAAGTCGAAAGATAAATTTTTAAAATTTTTAGAATATTTTCCTATAACTAAAGGAACATTATACATTTTATAAACTTCTCGATATTTTATTCGAAAAATTCGAGTATACTGAGGAAAATATCTAGTAGCGACGTAGGAGTTGTGTTTATAACATACGCCGCCGACGTATTTTATACACCGTGCACGTATTACGAACGCCGTGCACATATTATGTGAGGTCATAAAAAGTTCGTTACGAATGGCATACTACAAAATACTTTAATAAGGATGATAATACATTCACCGCGTATATAATACGTCGGCGGCGTATATTATAAACACAATTCCTACGTCGCGTCGCTTGTAGATATTTTCCTTACTTCTTCACTTCACTCTTCTCTTCTCACTCTCACTCTTCGCTTAAAGCTAATAAAGAATGTATGTTTTTACTATTCGATGTGTCGATGGTCGTAAGACGTTTACCGTTAACTTTTCTCATTGTCACTTCTTTTGTTTTACCATCATGCCCGAAGCGGTAGCGGAGGGCGTGACGCAGTCCCCACACCCCAAAAAAACGTCCACAAACCCAAAAAATTCCATACAAAAACCTTTGGGACAAGGAGCCATATATAGGCGAACTTTTGAGTTTTTTCCCCACGCCGCCACCACTTTTCCAGGGTTTTCCCGCCCCCTTCCCCCATTTAAAAAATTAGGTCACAGCAGCTTTCCAACGAGCCCACACTCATAAAAATCGGTTGAAAATTGGCTGAGATATCGAGGTTTGAAATGACATTTTTGTATGGAGAATAAATTTTTCTATTGTGGAAACTTTTTTTCTGATCTCCCGGTTTCTACCTATCTATTATCTATGTTCTATCTATTAATAATTTTCGATCTCGAAAACTAGACTGCCGATCTTCCTGAAATTTTCAGTGAACGTCAGTCTCGGCCCCAAATGAAAAATTTCATGTGCCGCTTTTCCGGGAAAATTCTGAAAAGCCGTGGCATGTGAAAAAGTGGTCAAATTTGAGGGTTTTTTAGGTAATGCTCGGAGTTTTCGAATTTTAGCTTCGGAAAGGGAAATGGTTTCTTCGGGAAAGTTATAGAGTTTGGTCAGGAGAATTTTTTGGGATCTTAAGAAAATGGCTGCCAGCAGTTAAACCGGCGCCATCTTGAATTTTCCCAAGCAATAAATTAGGTTTTTTTTGGTTTTCGAATTTTAGCTTCGGAATGATAACACTTAGAGAGTTTGTTTCTTCTAGAAAGTTATAGAGTTTTGTCATAAGAAAATGGCTGCCAACTGTCAAAGTCACGTCATCTTGGATTTTTTGCTAAATTCTGTATAAGAATACCTAGACAGTTGGTTTCTTCAGGAAATTTATATGAATCAGTGGGAAGAATTGGTGACACGAAGTGTTCCGAAGGTAGCCGAAGGTGACGAGAAGTGTTCCGAAGGTAGCCGAAGGTGACACGAAGTGTTCCGAAGGAAGGCGAAGGTGACACAAAGTATTCCGAAGGTAGCCGAAGGTGATACGAAGTGTTCCGATGGTAGCCGAAGGTGTTGGAGAACAATTTTTTTCGGAGAAATTTTTTTTGGAGAAAAATTTTTCGGAGAATTTTTTTTTTGTAGAAAAATTTTTTTCGGAGAAAAATTTTTGAAGAAAAATTTTTTAGAAGACAATTTTTTTTTCGGAGAAAATTTTTTTTTGAAGAAAACGTTTTCGAAACAATTTTTTTGCGAAGACATTTTTTTTCGGAGAAAAGGTTTTTTTAGAAGAGAATTTTTTTTCGGAGAAATTTTTTTCTAAGAAAATTTTTTTCCAAAAATAGAAATTTTTTCAACAACTGAAAACCTCTAAAACGACTGATATCACAACAAAAACCTCTTAAAAGGTAAAGTGTGACGCAGTCCGAAAGTCCGCTTCCAAAACTAATGATATCGCTTGAGGTGACGCTATCGCTGATAATACGCAGAAGTTTGTTTGAATGGAATCTTGTGTTTAAAGTTTTAATTTCCTGAAAAAATTACAGCACTTTTTTTAAAACAAAATTACGTTGTGTTAAAAAAATTGCGTCACAAATGCCGGACATTTTTCCATCGTATTACCAGTTGGTTGATTGCGGCATGATTTCTCTATTCTCTACTATAATAAAAAATAAAAGGGCAACGATTGAGACACAATGACTAATTGTTGCTCTTTTATAGCTGAGAATCCGTCCACTTTTTATCAATCAAAAGTTTATTAACGAACATTTGCTTTTCATCAAGAGCAGGAATTAAATTTCAAAAATGGTTGGATTCAACTTCTCCAAAGTTTATCATTGAAATTTTGATTTCCATCTTATCAAATCCACCTTACCATTTCTATAACGACTCGAATATGATAAGTTAATCAACTAATTTGAAAACTCATAACTCCATTACGAAATCATTTCTACGGAAATAAAATCCATTATCCTAATTAAAAATTTAATGAAAGGCATCTTGAAATTTAAATATAATCCTAAGTTTTCCCATATAACAACTAAAACATTAAATCTTTCGAAAGACGCTAATTTTCAATATAACGTCAACAATCACAAAATCAATTATATTCTGCAAAGGTAAAAAAGTTGAAATCGTTGTTGTCCAATTATAATTTACGAGCTTAATTAATAAATAAAAATATCATGCGGTTGTAATGGCTGTAAATATTGCAAATATACAACCTCAGTTTGAAGAGTGATGAGGAGGTGATTATCTTTTATTTATTTTCGAATGTTGTCTAATCTTTTCATTCAAATGCATAATTATTTCACATATTATGTCTATTTACTGCATGGTCCATTGTACATGTACGAAAATATGTAAATGTATACTCAACTAATAGAATGTGAAAAGAATGCCTACACATTCCAATTTTACATTTACAGGGAGTTGCAGGAATCAACATCTCGAACAAACACCTGTAACAAGAAAATTTTCAAAATCTCGATCAAATTTCACACTTTGAAATAATCGAATCTGAAAATATGAATTGATGAAAGAAGAAATTTTCCGAGGGGCAGATAAACATAGAAAATACTTTTGCACTCAAAAGAAAATCAATTGTTCAAAAATTCGTTGAAAATCCTCAAACAAATCTTTTCAATCGCAAGTAAATCCTTGGAAATCAAACAAAATCCTTGGAAATCAAAGTAAATCCTTGAAAATCAAAAGAAAATCCCTAAAAATCGTGTAAAAATGCTACAAAATTCTCAGAAATTTAAAAAGAAAATCCTTGAAAATCTAATAAAATGATAGGAAATCTTTGGAAATCAAAACAAATTCTTTGAGGATTTTCTTTTTATTTTTATAAGTTCTTTTAGCGTACCGTAAAATGGGGTGAATATGTACAGAGCACATGGAGGCTCATCTGCTTTGTGCCTATTTACCCCACTGTTCATATTCACCCCATTTTACGGTGCTGGAAATGGGGAGTTACGCATCCTTTGTTTGAAAATTGGATTCTTTGTAAAAACAAAAACATTTCCTGGATCCAAAATCAAAGCCATCATTTTCTGCTCGTATTTCGATTCTCGCAGCTCCAATTGTACAGATAAAATGCATAATGCTGCATAACAACAAAATTGATTCGAACAAGTAACAAAAATTAATTGTTTTTCGTATTTATTTTTTCGCGCTACAATTGATCGAAAGAGAATCATTCATTCGTGAATTTAATTACAGTGAGCGTAACCGATTTTTTTTAAAGTTAGGCATTTTCATTTTATTATAAAATTTAATTAATAGAATTTCGAGTTTTTATTACAAAATAAATGCTTTCATTTGCTTTATTACTTTTTGGCTGATGATTTGCATTTACCGGGTGCTTTGGTAAAAAAAAATCGGTAAGATGTTGTCATATGTAAAATAAATAAATAAATACCCTTGCGTACTACCAATTGCTATAAGCTGACAAAATTAAATTCAAATTGCTGTGTAAACTTATGAACAGTGGAACCTGTCCTGCATCAGAAGCACCCTATGTACCATTAAACATTTTGTATTTAAAACATTTTGTAATTACATTGTTTAGTCTGCGAAAATTCTTTTATAATTGAAAAATCGTAAAACTTTTATACTTTAAAATATTTCAGTTCTTTTTTTTTTCTTTTCCACTAATAAGATTAGTTGCATATTTATTTTCACTTTGAAAAATTAATTACACTCCTAAGATGTGTGACCGAGACCGGTTCAATTAAAATTTTGTGAAAAGAATTTTTTATTTCGCAATTAACTTATTGATTCAGACTCACAACTCGGCTAAAAGCATGCTATTTTGAATGCGAAACGGAACATTTAAGATAAATTTAGCCTCATAAGACCTGCTGGTTTCGAATTGGAAAATCTAAGTAATTGCTTCTAAATGAGTTCATATCTTTTATGACATATGAATTTAACCGTTTTATGAGTCTAGAGTCTAGAGCCTTGACAAAGTATTGAGATGCATATGTCGTAAAACCGAATAGGAATATGTTTCAAATTACTCTCAAGACAACTTAAAACTTATACCAATTCTTTTTCTTGTTCCCATTGACTAATTTCAAACTTCGGCTCCACGAAACTGTACGTATAATTGCCTTTACAAGTTTCAACCTAATTTAATAACAACTCAGAAAGCTATCGGCTTTATATTCCATACCAAATTTAGTTAGGCAGGTTGCACTCAGTACGCTAATGTGCGCTGATCTCAATTTCATATGCCTTGAGTCGACTATACTACCCAACTCAAGTTTTTACGCAGATACCCTAGAAAAAAATTTTCCCCAACTTCTAGGTAACAAATTTGCAAATCGAAATTTAGCCAATACAGAATCACAACAAAAACCTCTTAAAAGGTTGAGTGTGACGCAGTCCATGAGTCTGCTTCCAAAATTAATGATATCGCTTGAGGTGACGCTATCGCTGATAATATGCAGAAGTTTGTTTGAATAGAGCCTTGTGTTCAAAGTTTTAATTTCCTGAAAAATTACAGCGCTGTTTTTAAAACAAAATTACGTTGTGTTAAAAAAATTGCGTCACAAATGAAGAGGGGTTTTTCAAAACCTGCTAAGTATTTGTTAGTGAATTATACAAAAATTTTTTTCCTTCAACAAAATTTTCTACAACTAAAATTTTCTCCGAAAAAAATTTTTCTCCAAAAAAATTTTCCTTTGAA
>CM055403.1:186447634-186476214 GCA_029228625.1 Pseudolycoriella hygida | reverse complement strand
GTTTATTTTGACGATTTGGATTATTTCCCACGCCTTCGGCTCGGGAAATAACCTCCAAATCGTCAAAATAGAGCATCCTGGACAGCGGTGCATAATGTACTAATAATGTCAATATAAACCAAATATCTGAAGTAAATAAAAAATCTCCCCCATGTCTTCTGAATTTGGCGTTACCCCTATGGCAATACTAATTCTTTGCGTCAAGACCGTCTTCGTTCTGGGCTCATTAGTTTTAATGGTGATAATTTTGCATAGTTCGTTGACTAGTTTTTTCCTGTCATTGAACCAAGGGCCCATAGTCTCTACGGCGAAATGGATAGATTTGCAATTTTGCTCAGTCGATTCTCGGTATTTGCTGTCTTTATGTTTCACTTTTTCTTCTGCTGCTTTGTCAGGCTCTTTTGCACTGAGTTTAACGTTACTCGGTGCCAGAGTATCCGTACACGTTGCATCCCATATTAGTATTTGGCTAATTCCATCGGTAACCCATACATTATCGCTACCATGTCACCTGGGGAACGAATGTGTTTTGTCTCATGTTAATGTAAATCACATTGAAAGAGTGAAAAAGATGAAATTCGTTACCCAGGTGACGGTACCGATGGAATTGGCCATTTATCCTTGAACTCAAGGTATTAAAGTCATTCCGTTTGCTCGCTTGACATCTTTTCGGACTAAACCAACCGGACAGAAGAAAGTCATACCATTTTTTTATCTTTTGCCCTTGGGATTGATAACTACATAATTTTTTTGTTTTGAAATCTGTTAATGCAATCATTTTCGCATTATTAAAAACCAACGACCCCAAAATCTCATTAAAATACAAAGAACTCCACACGCTAACTAACCAACTATATAACTCTCTTTTAATGTATTCGAGATGAAATGCATTAAAATAGCGCATGTGTGTGGATGAAATACAACGTTAAATTAAACATTTGAGCTCCGAAAACAGAATCGCTCATTTCATTACCGTTCTTCCATTCTCTTATCTTAAGTAGTCTGCTAATAACATTTTAGATAAGAAAATTTCATTTCATTCTCATTTAACACCACATTTATGTGTTTATGTGTAGCGTAGCTGCTTGGACTAAAAGCAATGCTTTTCTAACAGGCAGAAGGATAATTTGGTACAAATTACTAAATACATAATAAAAGAGGTTACTGTGTGTTTAGTTTAAGTGTATAATGAGTTTTGTGTTGCAAGAAATTTCTTATTATGTTGTGATAGATTTTAGGAGTTCTTATCGATTGATAAGAAGCGAAATTGTCAGTTATGTGGAAACGTCACATACTGTGAATGGTAGCAAAATGCGGCAGGATTATTATATTGTATGGGGGGTATGAGGCTGGCGTGACAGGGGGGGGGGGTACGAAAAAAGCCAAAAAAAGCGTGACATCCTTTATGAACGGTCCCTATTTTGTATTATTCCTAAATCCCGTGGTCCCAAGATTCCAAACCTGCCAGGTGTAATCTTGAAAACATTTTATTTGATTTTTTCACCAAATTGATTTCACTCGTCGAAATTTGTTAAATTTTCGTCTGTTATTTGCTCTGAGTTTACTTTTTTACTTATGATGCAAATTAACCTTCGATTAACTTCGAACTTTGAAAATTGTCTTTGGGTTTTTTACACTCGTCTCAAAGTATGTTTTTTGATAAAGGAATGAACTTGTTTGGAGATTTTGGTGGAAGTAAGTGGATCAAAAAATTGTTAGAAAACATATTTTGAGTCAAGTGTATGATACTTCATCACTGTTATTTTGTGACAGAGTTCCTGTGATATTTTTTCCACGATCTGGTTTTATTTTGAAAGAACTTTAAAGTGAGTGGGAGGAGTAGTGAAAGTAGCTGGTAAATATTGTATGGTTCACATTTTCATGTGAAGCAGTTCGATCTAGCCGCTTCTACTCGAGAACTCCCGGTGTGAGTAAAGTGAGACGCTGAAAGAGCATCGACACCTAAAATTAGGCAATAAACTAATGGAAGTGTGTATTTTTCTTAATAAAAGAAAAAAGCTCTTCGAAAAAAATTATTCATTCAATTTGAGTTAGCAAACTTGATTAGTATGAGCACAAATATTTGTTAGTGTTTATTTGCGAACATTTAATATTGGTATAATTAACTATTAAAGTGAATTGATTTTATTTTATGGGATAAATATTCGTATAATGTTTAATGAAATTACACACACCATAGAGGTGTGTTAAATTATTTATGCCGCACTTTTGTATGTACAATAAATTATTGGCTTTTCATTCACACGCTTTACTAGGCACATATTTATTTTGGTTGATTACTAAAATTAATTAATAATCAAATAGGAAGTTTATAAAAAGCTTTCTGTTCATAAAGAGGTTTCGCTACGGTAATGTACAAATGAGGAATGTGTTTGGCATTTTAGTTTGTTACCATAAATGTAATCACAAGCATTTCTTGCAAATTTTCTCATCTTTACATCACCGGGACTCTTGTTTTATCGATAGTGGCTATACCGAACGGATACAAGAATTTGTTTTGCCGGCATGTATCCACAATTATAAAACGTTAATCTATACCTACACCATAATCGTGAGCACAAAATCGTGCGGCGCAATAAACACAAAAAATGTCCATAAAAAAACATAAGCATCCAGCATAAAGAAACGGTGCCTTGCAGGTAAACAGGTGTTAAGCACATTGTTGTAGGGTTATTAAGAAAAAAAAAACGTAAAAAGAAATTGGTAAAATTAATGAAAATTCTTTTTACAATCTAAATCATTATGGGCAGAGATAAAAAAATTATTCCATCCAACTAACCAATTTGTTCATTGATTGTTGAGAACGTGATTTGATTTTCGGCATTTTAAATACACGAAAATTCCACAAAAAAGGGCTTTAACGAAACGGTTATACAGGTAATTGAAAGCCTACACAGTTAATAGATTAAACCCTTTTTTAACGCGAATATATCATTCGTTTTGTCTTTCAAATTTTTCAAGGCAGGAACGAAAGCTTTCGATTTTTAGCACTAGAGCTTTTTTTCTGATTTCCTCCTTCCTTCATGTATATCAATTTTCTTGGAAAACTGAGTTTTCTCGGACTTTGGTTACATCGCCACAAACACATTTTAACACCAAACAATGTTACCTTTTCGAAAATTATCAGCAAAATAAAAATAATTTGGCAGATGTTAATCGCACGCGCGTGCAAATAGGCTATGAAACGCTATGCGTACGCACGTTCTAATAGTAATTAGACTATTCTCATGCGATATTAAACTCAAGAAATTTAATGAAGAAATTGTAATCTGTGCAAGGAAAATCTCATTTTACATCATACTTAAAGCCTTTACGTATCCATTTGTACAAATTCATTTTTTATCCGATTTAACTCATAGTTTAATTTTATCGCGTGCGAACTTCGTAATAGTTTTGCTCGCAAATGTATGCAGCAATTTAGCGTTAGGTAAATTCCTCTTCCCGGAACCTTAAACTTTCCGGGCAGCTCTTGAGCCATTGAGCTGCCATGGACATTTCTTTCTCAAAACTAATTTTGTACCGTTCTTTCATATACTACGTCAGAGCTATATCGTGTACATACTAACACTAACACACAATGGCTGAATGACAAAAATCCTTTGCTAGATGTTCGACGACTTTTTGAATTCACGAATCTGTTGGGAGCAAAACCCGGTCTACTCCAATCAGGGCCTATTTTTGAGAAAATTTTCTCAAATTTGCTTAAAATTTCTAAAAAAAATTTCTGAAAATTTATAACAATTTTGAAGTATAATTGATGTTTTTTATTCAAAAAATTGCTCAAACGACCTATTTTAGGTGTTTTAGGGCATCCTAAGGGCTGAATTTTCAGCCACCCGCTCATGCTTGGTTTCTTGTTGTTTTTTTATCTGCACGACCTCTAATATGGTTCAGAACACACTTTACGTCGATTTTTATTAATTTTACACTCATTTTAACTTGTTTGAACGTATTTTTCCTTAAAATAAAATTCTGGAAAATTTGCGAAAATTTGAAAAAACTTGAGAAAATTCGTGAAAATTTGAGAAAATTTGAAAAAAAATTCTCAAAAATAGGCCCTGACTCCAACTGTCAAAATGACGTATCAAACGTCAAATATTTAGATGAATAATCATATTTTTCTTTCGTCTAAGATTCCTTTTTGATCAAATATATGAAGATTAACGACACAAACATGTCGGAGCATCTTCCTAGATGCTCGACTGTCTTATTTGGCGTTTAATACGTCATTTTGACAGTTATAATAGACCAAGTTTTGCTTCCAACAGATTTAATGTGAGAAAAACAATGCGTTGAAGTGTAATCTGGTGTATGGGATGAAAGTATAAAAATGTAAACCTGTCTGTGCGAGAATTGCTGCCCGCGCCGATAACATTAGAAACGCCATGTTGTATATGGGCCATTCCAGCGTTTCCAACATTACAATTTAGCTGTGTCTCATAAACTACAGCAGCTACAATATTGCTGGAAGTGACGAACCAGACAAAATAGGTCTTTTGCAAATTTTTCGGACGTCTACATAATTTTCAATATATCTGCGAAAGAAAATTAAATGTAATGTAACGTGAACTTGGTTAACTGAGATCTGCATTATTTCATTTTCGGCTCCCATTTGGGAAGTGAAAATTACGATTTTCGTTGTAGGATGATGAATATTACATTACTGTCTCGCTGGGACATTTCTTGTTGAGGCGTGTGGGAATTTTGTATTTCATGCCGAAGGCGAAACACGTCGAAACAAGAAATTTCCCAGCGAGACAGTGAACAAAAAAGTCATTTTCAATGCCTTTAAAATCCACCACGCGTGATGACACATGAGAGTAAAGAAGACACACTTATTTGAATCCAGGAATGTTGTGTTTCCTGGCCGTAAGACAGCAAAATACTTTGTCAATTCGGTCAATGTTTCTTTGATCTTGCAATTTTTAAAATATTTCGGGCGATTTTCTAAGAAATAGAACAAAATTTAGCATTAATTTAGAAATGTGGCATAGATTCGTCGCTTTTATAGCAGACATGTTTCTATACATTTTATATTTTAACAATCCGCTACAAAATATTTTGTATTTTTGAATAATGAAGGATATTTTATCTAAAAAATCATTTCGGGCCTTAATTTATGCTACAAAAATTTTTTGTGGCTAACGGATTTATCTGTAACAGCATCCTCACCTTGTACTTGTTGGTAGATAATTCCTCCAAATACAATACAAAGAGAGTAATGAATAGGGCTCGTCGGTAATACCTGATGAACGTTTAACCAAGTTTATGTGCGGACAAACAGACGGACGGAGAAAGGTGCCGACAAATACATGGCGAGAACATGGCGGTTCCTTATACTAAAATAATAGAAACATATCGGTTAAGATTAAAAAGAAACTCTAGAATATGTAAGGAATGTGGAATCTCCACAGCGTAGCATAAATCATGAAAAAAATAGAACTAAAACGACGAAAAAGTAACAAAACAATGTTTTTAATTGAAAAAAGCAAAAATGCAATTAAAAATTGCGGAAAAAAAATAACAATTAAACGTTTTAATATTTTTTTTTATTTTATTTCGATACATTCAAAAGCATTTATTTTTATATTTTAACATTAAAAGCACTTTAGTACTGAAATTGTATTAATTAATTAATTTTGTAATTAGCTCTGAGAAGCGCGGTTCAATTTCGGGTTTAATTAAATTTCATTCGGGTGTTATTAAAATCAGACTTGCTCTGATTTAAAACAGGGATATGTTGTTCACATACATGTTCCATGTATCGTACATTGTATAGCAGATCTATATCAAGATTACAATACCGCATTTAGTGTTTGTAAAATATAATATAAAACGCTGATGAAATTTTATTTTACGTGCATTTGATGGCATCGTTGTATAACAAAATAATTTCTGTTTTGATTTATGTACAGTTTTAATAAAATGTAATTTATGGTTTTTAGATGATATTGAATATGTGTGTGGTGAATGAGACATTTAGACACTTTATTGGTAAATTAGAAAAACATTAAGCTACTTGCACACACTGTGTAAGTAAATCCTATGGTCGAATCTTTCAGATTGTCGCTTAGATCGTCTTTATGCCTCTCAGTGATTTAAGATAACAAACAACGAACTGTTGCAAATTTCAGTGCGACGAAACAATATGGTAATGTAGTGTGGACAACAACTTCTTCAGAAAAGCATGTCCACGAGCCCCACAAATTCTGATTCCGACTAATTTGAGTTGCGCCAACAACTTTCTCTAAGACGAGACATAGCTGTTGCTTGCTCAGAAACGCAGATAATCTTGTTGTCCACACTACATTTTTCCATTTTGAAATGGTGATATGGGGCCGTTCATCGCTCCAAGGGGGGGGGGGGTGGGTTTCGGCTTCGCGTGACAGTGTGTGACAGGGGGAGGGAGGTCTAGAGGCCGTCACGCGAAATTTTTGAAAATATTGGGCTGAAATTTACATTTTTCTCTAAGAATTCTTGGATGGAAGTAATTACTTTAAGTAATTGTATGTTGTCTATCATTTTGACGTTTTTAAGGGGGGGGTGGGATTGGAGTAACTTTTTCTTCCGCCGATGCGACGTACGAAAAGCATCATTTACATGGGACGGGGCGAAAGCGAAGGCATTTGAAGGAAGTTTTTTGTTTCGTCCTTTTGCACGGTAAGTTGTATGTGCATCTGTTTCAGACGTCAGTACCATCGTTTTTTGAATGTTTTCTTCTACATCCATCTCCAACTCAAGGAATTTTTAGGCATCAAGCGCAATAGACAAGCAAAGATTTAGTTAGGGAAGGAATGGGTATGGGTAACGTCCGCTTACGAAAAATGTGTCGCTGACTCATTTTTCATGCCTGAGGTTCTATATCTTTAAACTATGGGTAAAATAAATCGGGGAAGCCCAGCAAAGCGTAAAGTCGACCTAGCAGTTTTCGGAAGGATGTGCAAGCGGCAGGAGCAACTCACCATAAACATAAAATCTTATGGTTTTCCAGTATTTCATTGAACATTGAGTTGGGACTTGAGAATATTGACCCGAAATGTGTTACTTCAGCACGAATTAGAAGTGAGAAACCTTTTCAATTCTTTTAACTGATTTCAAAATTCTTGTAACATAAAAAGATGCTGAACAAACGAAAATGTCATTGTTTTTGTATCTTATTACAGTTTTTTCATAAAAATAAAACAATTATATTTTTTACTTCTTGTGATAAAATTGTTTTCACACGGTTGACTACAAATTACGAAAAAAAAAAACAATTTTCATTTAGATAATTAATTTCTTTTTTTTTTTTTTTCTTTTCATATTAAATACTTCAATAAATCGAATCCAATATTATTATGTATGTTGCTATGAACCTAAAAGAATTAGATTTAGTTTTGAGAAAATCAATTAATTGATTGTATCACCAAAAACCCAAGCACCAGCAATAATAACACACATACCTCGCTTTAATCTAATGCCATGGAGGAAAATTCCATAGAGTGGAATGAGTAGAAAAAGAATGTCACACACGAGTGAATTCAATTAATTGAAATTGATGTTGAAATTGTTGCATTATTGTCTCAAAACTATTCTATTACGGTGATTATTGATTACATTTTTTTTCATTTTCAGAAGAGAATGTTAACGTATATAATTGGTATAATGGAAATATAAAAGTTAATTAATTAAATGTACTCTCATAATATGAATGTTGGCCAAATGGTTTTTTTTTATTATGTTTAGGTAGTTATGGCATTTGATGTTAAAAAAAAAAAAAGAGAGCGAGAGGAGGGTGCGCCAAATTATAATTGGAATTTTGCTAATGGAATAGGAGGTTTCCTCATGATGGGAATAAAAATGATTGGAATACATAAAATTGTAGACCTTATTCAGACTAGAGGCTGTTTGTAATAAATTGAATGTAAAATTTGCTAACAAATGCAATAGATTGATGAATGTGTTTAGCTGAGTACAGCGAGGGAATCTGAAATTTGTGCAGCAATCATTAATCATTAGTTTGAAAGTCAAACGTGTTTCAAATACCTCAAGTGTAAACAATAGCGCCTAATTCTTTTGTTTTATTTTGAACAGCGTTTAATGAGTCAATATTGTAACAGGTGTTTCCGGCCTCTGGGTCACCGTAGAACACAAACACATTCTAATCAATAATAATTCACCGTGTGTTGTAAATACGCCAGATAAAACCGTTTTCATATCAAATTAATGTCGACCTTGACGAATTTTGTTACGACATTGTTGTATCTATAACCTTTGTATTATTAAGAAAAACTTTGAAAACATTTGTAACAACAATTGCTTAGATTGCGTCAATTCGGTAAAGGCACGTGTGTAGATTTTTTTGGAAGCTAATGAAAATTAGAAATGTGTTTCACAGACGGATAAGAATACAACAACTTCTAACAGTTGAGTCTGCTATAAACAACTGAAGTTTGTATTACAATCTTATGCCACACGTGCTGCAGTCTTTGGATAAGCTAACAAACCCTGAGATCAGTCATGAAGAAAAAATGCGTTGGTATCCAGGATACCGGGAAATACTGAAAAAGGAAATTAATTAGTAATGAGTAGAAAAGAGGAGTAAAGTGATTTCGAAAGGGGTCTTTAAAAAGCACAGTGAGAATATCAATTTTTCTACTACTAGACGTAAAAAATGTTGACAACAGTCACTGAACACACACTGCGCAGGTGATTTTTCACAAATTTTTGGTGCAGTTTTTTTCACTGTTGACAACACGAAAGTGCAAGGATAAGGTCGACGCGTTTGATTTGTTGGCTGCCCCCTGAATTTATTAAATTTTGACCTCTGTTGCATCATCCTTGGTGAAAGTGTTTTTATTAGATATCAGTGTTTGCACCAGCGCAGCGTCAAAATCGCCACAGTTATTTGTGTACCTGTTTTGGACGATTGGTTTTAGGCAATTTCGCTAGTTTTAGACCGAACGAATTGAGGTCTACAATAGAGGTGATCAGGCCGCCCGAAACTCGACTAAAAACCCGTGCCGTACCCTAATCAATTTTTCGGGTAAGGTCGGGTTTTTGAATTTATTTTTTTGTCGGGTCAGGTTTTTCATTTTCGTTTCTTTCGCGTCGTGTCAGATTTGAAGACTTCAACTAACAAAACCCAACTAGACCCGAAAAAATAAATTCACTCAATTATTTTCTCAAAATTGTGTTTAAAAAAAGTTCGGATTCGGGACAGGGTTTCGGGTTGTGTCAGGGTTTAGGGTTCGGTTCGGGTCGAGTTTGAATTTTTATTTGGGCTCGGGTCGGGTTTGAAATTTTCATTTTAGATCGGTTTCGGTTTGAGTTTGAATTTTTATTTTGGTTCGGGTTCGGTTCGGGTCCCATTTGGAAAAAAGGTCGACCCGCACACCTCTAGTCTACAAGCGAAAATGTGTCATATGGTGGCGTTTCCTGCTCTTCATCTGTATAAGTACACGAGTTCATTATAAAACATATGCATGGGACCCGTACGCATCAGAATAGATGTGGCAAACAGAATTTATGTTGCAAACGTATGTAAGTAAATATTGCATAACTCTTAAGTGTATGAAATGACGCCCACATTAAATAGGACTGGAAATAACCGAAAGGACAATATTGATAATTCCCGTCCGAAGAAACGGTGTAAAAGTCTCTCCAAATATTCAAGAAACCCCCAAAATAAAAAAAAATTCAAAATAATTTAAAAAAAAATGTAAAAACTTTTTTTGAGACGACCGATCTTAAAACCGACCTAGACCACTTAGAAGAGGCCTCTGACCCATATTTCCATAGACAAAAAAGTTTGCCACCGATCTTCTATCACTTATAGTTCTCAAAATGTTTCAATTTTTCGAAAATAAATTGCCTAGATCGATCCACCCTAGCATTAGAAGCCATATTTGCAGGCATCACGACATAAGCCAGACCTACTTTGCTGTTGACAACGATCCACCCTAACATTAGCGGCCACCTTAGGCTCGGCCCCGACCCACATTTTTTCTTGGTGAAAGAATCACGAAAATCGGATGGAATTTATTCGATTTATGTTTAAAAAACAAGTAGGGCCCTAGTCGGTCAGCCTCTTTAGGGCTCTAGCTAGGTCCAGCGACCCAAAGTAAAAAAGAGCAAAAAAGAGTTTTGAAAAATATATCGATATGATGTATACTAATTAACTCAAACACAATTTAATGGAGATAGAAATACAAATAATGAGTGAACACACACCCACGTGTTGTACCAACGGTTCAAAATTGGATTTGAAATGAAAATGTCCACGGTAGCTCAATGGTAGAGCATCAGCCCGGCAAGTTGAAGGATGTGAGTTCGTGTCTCACCCGTGAACATCAAAAAATTTTTAATTCAAATCCAATTGCAAATGTAATTTCTAAAAAATTTATCTAAAAAATAAATAAATAATTCGTCGCGGAATATAGCGTAACAATTAGAGAATACTTGTACACTATCCTTGAATTGGATTCTCCTATGCTTGCAATGCATTCTGTGTTGCAAGCGGGTGTCAATGGGTTTAGGGAAACGATTTACTCGAGTAATGCACAAAAAACACGTAGGGCTCTTGTAGAGATTCAGTTTTAGAGCCCTGGTTGAGTCCAGGCGCTCAGATTCAGAAAAGTTTCTTCCATAGATTGTCGGCCATGCCTTTCAAACCTTTTTTGGTTTTTGGTTTTTGAAAATCGGAAAAGATTTACTCGAGTTATGTCCAAAAGACCAAAAACCACTTAAACGGCAGGGAAAAAAAGATTTTGAAAATCGGTTTAGTCGAGTTATCGTGTTGACAGACGGATAAAATTTTTTTTGCAGATTCGGTATCTGAGGACCATAAAACGAAAAAGTAACTAACTCCCGGGTCGAAATTCGAATGTTTCAAACTCCGTGGTAAACGCAATAGACCCTTTATCGAAGAACTTCGTCCTTCGTGCGGATCTAAACATTCACTGAGCTAGAATCAGCTAGTTATTGTTTTTAAGATAAATGATAAATGAGAATTTTCTATGAACAAAGGCTTGCTTTACAAAATGTATAACCTAAAATTTCCCATCGTAATAGTTTAGGCTTATTTCAATCATTCCTAACGATTTGTTCCCTTTTATCGATTCCTAAGCTCAAATTTTCACTCGGATAACGTACGCTTAAATAAAATGATCTAGCCTCTGACCCGGACGGGTTGTAACGGCGGATTACTATCAACGTACACTTGTTCGATTTCAGTTCCGCCCGTTACAAAATTCCAGCAGGTCTTCCTCAACCCGCACTGTACAATCCGAGGGGCAGATAGGCGTAGAAAATCCTTTTGCACTCAAAAGAAAATCAATTGTTAGGAAAATCCTCAGACTTATTAAAATTCTTAAAAAAGTTCTATGCATTGCAAGAAAATACTTCGAAATCAAACGAAATCCTTGAAAATCCAAAGAAAATCATTAACAATCGTGTAAAAACGCTTGAAAATCCTAAGAAATTGTCAAAGAAAATCCTTATTAATCAAAGAAAGAAAACGAGAAAACGGTGGAAATCAAAAAAATCCTTTGAGGATTTTCTTTAAGAAAATTCTTTTGCACTCGAAATACTCTATTATCTGCTCCTTGTAATGATCCTCGGATAATACAGTCAATAATTTGTAACTTTCATCTTACCGCCATTTTTAACAAAAAAATTCTAACGAAAATGATGAAAGTTTTAAATTCATAGCTGTTGTAACGCGTGAAATCGAAAATGCTATCAGTCAATCAAATAAATAAACATTTTGATCGTTGGAAGTCATATTTTTCTCAAAAAGAAAGTATTGCGTCAAGTATTGTGAGGGAGTGCAATTGGATTGTCACAGGTGCCCAGAAATACATAAAAATTCCATACGATGTCGCTTGAAGCCGAAACAAAATGCAAATATTTAAAAGTGCATTTAGTCCAATCATATAGCACGGGACTCCTGTAAGGAGTGGCATGGTGGCATTTCTTAGTATAAGTTGGGAACTAGGTGTATTGAACACATTAAGACTTTGTAAAATTCCTTGGAAACGTTCATCCGTACAGGAAAATACTTACATTACATATCAATATGGGTCTGTTTGCAACTAACGTCACTCGGGTATTACTCCCCGAATTGTTTTTAAGGATTTTCTACAGGGCCCGAATTTCATCCGTTCGTTGTATACATGTCGGAGTCAACGAAAATTTGTTTATTTTTACTTTTCTGACTCTATCTGGCTCTCCATGAAGTAGGCTCAGATTACATCGTGTATATTATATCTGTACTTATGTTCAATAGATATTGCTCCAAATATTGTACTCATGGTAGGTAGGATACATTTTTAGTTACCTACCACATTCTGTTCCATCCCGTACGATCTAATGGATTTCCATCCTATACGTTGAACATTTCAGTTAATAAACTTTCCTAGTAACTTTCTCATTCATTCATTTTGAAAACCTCCACTGACATTAACTCAAAAATCGATTGAAATAAAAAGCGTTTATTCCATCCATAAATCTTAATTTGAAAATACACACCTTTCCCCTCACAACCAATTTATTTTAATTACAATGAAGTGTATCAAAGATACCTTTTCTTAATCATTCTACAGCCTTGTCGTAGAGAGTTCTGTGTTATGCCTCTATATACCTTTAAAATTAATTTATTAAGAAATATTCAATCCATACTTATATAGTTCCTATGTAACACAAACAAAACATTTGATATTTGTGGTAATAAAACGCGAAATATTAATTCATCCAAAGCTTTCTGCACAAAGGCAAACATAGTGATTTACATCGCATATAAAATCGGCTGTGTATGTATATTAATGCTACTTTGAAATCGCATACCACACTGTATGTGTACCATCAGCAAATAATAAAATAATGCGTGAAATCACCTATTTTTCAATTTAATATTTAATTACTCTTGACAATGGGGCATGGTAAATTAAATGAATTGATCAGCAATCTGACTGATTAGCTGCAAATTCAAAATGGAATATGGATGTTAATTTGGCTATTGATTCTACTGATTTTATTATAGGCTCTACTGCGAATTTACTATATACAGGTAATAGTATGTACTATTCATATATGTTTGTGATAGGACGAAATGAATGGATATAATTTGTAGAATGCCTGGTGAAAGCATATATTGAATTGAATATGCTGTGTAAATGGAAGATTAAATTTTCGAATGGAAATTTCAATTTGTTTATGATACAATTTAACATTGAGCATTAGAAAAGGTACATTCATAATTAGTTTGCCGGTTGGTGCTAGAGTTTCAAACTCGTTTCAGAAATAGTTTTTTTTTTTATGTTAAAAGCTCGATTGTGACACTCTTTGTTTCAAAAATAACTTGTGAATTACCCTGTTTTTCCGATAAATGTGCTTTACTAGAATTTATCATGGCTGATGCTAACGGCCCGCATGTGCCAATAGCCAGTCCACATGTGCTAAGACTATTAGCATCACGGTGTTAATAACCACTCAATATTTGTGTATACTATTGCCACACCTTCGCCAATAGTTGTTTGTGTAGATTATTGACACACATGTTCCAATAATCAGTTCAAATTTGCTAGAAGTATTTGCCCGCGTGTGTTCAATAGTGCACAACACTGACTAATTGCACGTGAGTGTCAATAGCATGCTGCGGTGACACGTACACCACAGTGTGTATTTTTGTTATTTCAATTCACCAGACCAGAAATAAGGATCGGAGTGGGTGGACCGGGACCCACAGTTTTAGCGGGTTGACTCCCACCTGACCCACAGTTTTAGAACGCACAGGAAAACGATTTCTGTGACTTCTGCAACTGTGGGTTAGGTGTGGGTCGACCCGTTTAGAATGTGGGTCGGGTGTGGGGCGATCCACTCCGATCCTTAATCAGAAAACAGTTTTTTAAAGCAATCTTCATGTGTACCTACCCTCAACTATACATCCTCTTACATGAATCTTCTTTACCCCATTGATCGAAAGTTTCAACTAATCATATTAGCAAAGTAATCGTAAAATTAAATTGACGTCGCGCCCTCGTAACGGCAAACGAATAAACAAGGTTTGTTTTATCAAAAATTACCGTTTGCTGCTAATATGCTAACTATTTATCACAATAAAAACTGTTAATTTATTTCATGTAAGCGATACGCTCCAACCGATTGCTTAAATCATGCTCGAAAGTGCTAAGCCGATAATGTGCTTATTGATTTCAATCAATTTGCAATAATTCACTATAAATTTTAATTACTTGAAAACTATTATGTAGTTTAAATTTTATCTACACTTTACGTGTGGTAATACATATTTTAGAATTGCATATTCAGATTTGAGTAAATGGGGTATGTACATTGTTTCCCGGCCAGTAAAGAACAAACGTGTATTGCATAAACCTCATAAACAAACGTTTCTGCAAACATAATTTAAACAAGAAAATTAAGTTTCGAAAATTTTCGTCAAATCAGTATGTGTTTTGTTGCTTGTGTATACTTCAGCTAATGTGTGTAACTCAAAGTTGTATGATGCTTTCTAATTAATATTATAGTTCGCTAGACACATTAAAGACCAATTATCAACAAATTCAAAGTCTCGAAAACTTATCCTTTATAAATGTTCTAGAGACTTTATTATGTCGTTGCAGCATAGACTTAACTATTACAATTTTGTTTAGACTTCAGGCAATGTTTAAGTATAATCTGGTTGTACTTAGTGCTTTTCGTAGTAAGTTTCTAATGTGAATATTCTGTGTAAGAAACCCATTGATGTATACGGACAAGGATATTTTATGTCGTTACCATTTATAACTCTTAATCCCATTGTAATTATGCGGCCTCTTGCAAAAGTCTTTTAATAAAATCTCTCTCATCTCTCACCGTTGTGACTTTACCGAGGGTTTGTTCGCTTAGTGAACTTCTAAATCTTAATTAAATCTCTAAACATTCTCTTTGGTCTACCCCTAGGGCGAATACCCGGGACTTGTGCATTCAATATCCTCTTTGGGAGCAGCCGGGCTTTTACCCATCCTTTGAACGTGCCCGTACCATCACAGACGACTAACCGCCACGCAGACGAACAAAAATATTTGGAAAGATGTATAAGCAGCTGAGACACACTAGAGTGATCCTTTTTACAGTGCCTGATTCTCTTTAATCGTAAGATTCAGGTATTTGGGTCTGGGTATTTTTCAGATGGGAAATTGTAAGAAACGTAACACCTGTCTTGAACAATACCGGGAACTTCCGATTGAAAATTTTTTACTTCCACTGGCTAAGAGCAAACCCCCCTCCCCCAATGCGTACGTAATATGTGGATGTCCCCTAAGAGAGCTCTTTTATAACTAAAGGGACATTTTTGGACCCGTACGAAGTACGAAGGTCCTATACATTTACTACAAACAATTTTAATGTAACATGGGGTACACAGAGGTGGCAGTTGGGGGATGCATATCGTCTAAATATGATGAATTAAAAATAAAAAAATGTCCGTCCGTCCGTCTCCACTTTTTTTCCAAACGGCTCAACCGATCACCCTAAACTTTTTTTTCCTGAAAGATACATGCCTTTCATGATTCAAGTTCGAAAGTGAGCAAAGCCGATCAAGTGGTTCCGGAAATATGGTCGAGAAAGTGACCAGAAACATGGTTTTTTGAGGGTCGGTGAAGCTTTTTCGCAAATATCTCGGCAAGCACGGAAATTGCTCATGTTGGTGTCAAATGAAAGGATTTGATGTCAGAAAATTGGGAAAAAAATTTTGTGGACATATTCCCACCATATACGAAAATAGTTTTTCACTGTCAATGGCAAAGTTGTAGAGAATGAAATTTTAGGGTGCATGTCTTTCAGGATTTTGGGTAAAAATGCCACAATCCTGGGATATGACCACTTCTAGAATTGGGAGGGATGATCCATATCTCTAGAACTATGAGAGGTAGAAAGTTGCTTCCAAAGGCAAAGTTATAGAGAATAATATTTTGGAGAACACGTGTCTCAGGGTTTTGGGTAAAAATGCCACAATCCTGGGATATGACCACTTCTAGAATTGGGAGGGATGATCCATATCTCTAGAACTATGAGAGGTAGAAAGTTGCTTCCAAAGGCAAAGTTATAGAGAATAATATTTTGGAGAACACGTGTCTCAGGGTTTTGGGTAAAAATGCCACAATCCTGGGATATGACCACTTCTAGAATTGGGAGGGATGATCCATATCTCTAGAACTATGAGAGGTAGAAAGTTGCTTCCAAAGGCAAAGTTATAGAGAATAATATTTTGGAGAACACGTGTCTCAGGGTTTTGGGTAAAAATGCCACAATCCTGGGATATGACCACTTCCTGAATTGGGAGGGATGATCCATATCTCTAGAACTATAAGAGGTAGAAAGTTGCTTCCAAAGGCAAAGTTGTGTAGAACAAAATTTTAGAGAACACGTGTTTCAGGGGAAATGGCCCAATCCCTGGATATAACTATTTCTAGATTTGAATGGTCTGAGATGTACTTCGGTAGGGCCTTTGACATTACTTTGGGTAACTTCTATGGATCTTTAAAATTCTTATAGTTATAAAAGAACATAAAACGTTGGATTGTTTGCTTATTACTATATTAAGATACGTTCGAGTCTTTTTGCAAGATTTATTCTATTTGGCATATCTATTCTGTTTGTCACATCTATTGTAGCCAATGCTATATGCGCTTCCGCAATCTATCAGGAAAATCACAAATCAAACTAGAAATTAAATGTTTCCCGGCTAACAAAAAAGAAATGAAGCAATAATTGTCGATAGGAATTTTATTTATTACCCGTTACGTAAATATAGGAAACGTTACTGACGTATGAACTTTAATTAACTTAAATTACCAAAAGATAATCGTGAGTTAGCTACCAGTATTTCATTACACCAATCATCGAATATTTTATGTGGCTGCAAAACAAATTTGTTCATTCGAAAAAAAAAGACTTATAACACGACACCGTGTTTTGTGCAGCTGCATACACGACGACTAAATTGCATTCAAAATTAGCGCAATTTAAACGGATTCGCTTTATGTTTTAAAATAAAAACCATTTACACATGACGACTTATACACTTCATTAAAGTTTCATCTCAAATGATTGTTCGAAAATTTATATCAAAGGCTAATTTCAGATAAAACAAAAATAATCAATTGAAAATACCATGGGTTTATTTTGTTTGAATAAAGGTCACATAAATAATTTTTCATTAAAAATAACATTCTTTACGTTAAATTACCTCTTCTTATGCCTTGTCGCTTGTGTGTATGTCTTTTAATGTGCCACTTGATTAGGATTGAGATTCATGTCGCTTTTAAATTAACTATTAAATTAAATGAAATATATGTTTTTCGAGTTTTATAGTTAATTAGCACCTTTTTCTTTTGTAAAAACGTTTTATCTCTCATACGAGAATGTGAACGTGTCGCTTTTTTATTTATTTTAAGTAACCGTTCGAAAGCTATTATCGCCGCTATTTAGCATTGTAATTGTGGTAGCAGCGGTGAATATTTTTTGTCCTGATTAGAAAATTGAATTTTTTGTGATTGATTAAAAAGTAAATGACTAATCAGACCCGTACGATTCCCTATAAAATCTCAACGCCTAAAGCTTTTTATGAACTCTTGGAAGTTGATTGTTGATCGCATCGCGTAAGATTTGTTTGAAAGCTCAACTTGACAGAACAAAAATTGTTCGCATCGCACTCAATATAATGACCCCTTTATTGAGTCTTTTCTACGTTGATATCACAAATGTGCGAATGCTACATCTGTAAAGTTGTTGATTTTTTTATTAAAAGCGAGTATTGTGTTTATGAACCAGCTTGTATATTTAACTTGTGCGAAAACTGCATGACGGATGGCTCAGTGGTGAAGCGAGAAGATCGGGGTTCAATCCCTGGTGTAGACAAATAAAGGAATTTTTCATTCTTGCGGAGGGGAAATGAGTCATTACCATCTTGTTCAAAACCGATTTTTTGTATTTTCCGGACGTAAGTGTAAAACATTTTGTACTGTTTTCTCGGGAAATTTGTTGTTTCTACGATTGGTACGCGTTCCTCGTCTTCGGCTCGAAATACAAACTTCCATTACGTCTCAACAACAAATTTCCCAGTAATTAACTATTTCTCTACACAAATCGAACATTGTTACCACGTCCCCAAATCCACCCAAGCTTCGTAAATTAGGTCTGTGGAGGAGCGTAAAGTATCAGAAAAATGTTTCTACGTGGCGTCATAAGCATATACGACAAGGCAGACAATGCATTTCAACGGCGACTTGACACCATAATCACAAATTGATGGGAAAAAACGTTGGCACATCTTGATACAACTTTGAGTATGTTATGATGGTTTTCTTGGATTTAGCGACAATAAAAATTCATCAATGAGGGTGACATACTTTATAAGCGGCCCCTAACATGTAAAAACCATACGATTCTTTTGCGATATTTCTCAATTGTGCGTCATTTTTCATTGGAAAGCGACCAAAGGACATAAGGAAAGGGAAATTTTAAAAGCCCCTCTTAGGTAACTTTCTAAACAATTCAAATCCATTCAAAAACTCTCTACTCTACTTTTCCCTAATGTTGCCTCTTTTAATTACAACTGAAACCTTCCGTAATAGGAAATCTTTCGTGCGTGATTCCCCAGAAGCTAATTCTAATCAATCCTAATTTGCCTATAAATTTCTTAGTTCCTGGGTTTGGTGTTTTTTCTTTTAGTTAATATTTTAATGTTAACTTTGCTTTCGAAAGCAATTCTCTCAACTTGTTTTGAGTATTTCAAGTCCCACTTTTTGGACCCTAGATACCGAACAACTGACCTAAGAGACACCCAATGTTTCATTTGACTCTTTGTTGAGCATTCTACCAGCGTTGATTTGGTCGGAAAATGTTCGATCTTCGGTTGTTACTCATCTTTCAAGTAGAATTTTAAAAAATTTTGAAAATCGTGGTGATAGACTAGACAGACCACAGGGATAAACTTTTCTTTGAAGACTTGACATCTCCACTCCATAATCTACGCACATCATCACACTTACAGCAGGACTCAAATTCGGATGTACGTGATGATGAACGCAGAAGGTCCGTATATTTTGTATTGTTCTGAAAAGTAATTGCATTCTCATGTCATGGTCATCGTAAAGCGTTTTCCTAAATATTCTGTAAATTAACACAACAATTTTACCATTGCATTTTTTGGCTCAGTATTTGTAACAGTTAGTTATAACTTGTCACGTACATACTCAATAACAAAGATTTTAAGTTGCTACCTGCGGCAGGTAACGTTTATTTATTGCTAGCCGGTAATAATTTATAAAATGCTATCTGTTGTTGGCAATGATTCGATATATGACCTCTGAATAGACACAACCTCTTCAACCAAAATAGGTGTTGTAAATAAACCGTTTAAAAAGTTATTCGCCGTAAATAACTGTATTTGGCATTTGAGGGTAGAGTTTCAGCTTTTACATCAAGTAAAATCTGTATCTTTAATGGTGAGTTTTTGTATGCAACATGTAAATTTAGCGACTTCACTCCATTTTTATGCTTCGATTTTTATAATTCTGATTGTTTAACATTGGGTTCAATTATATTGGGCGCGATGCGATTAAATCGCTTAAGGGTTGCTTGAAAGATCAGCAAATAAGCAAATAAATCGCAGCGAACACACCACAGTTACCAAAATGATTCAGCTTGGACGAACTGTTAGATCGTTATTCCGTAGAAAAATTCAATAAAGAATTTAATAGATAAATCTAAATTCCAACATGATAAATTAATGTTTACGTCAAGCTCAAGAATCCGTTGGGTATTTTCTGAATAGTGGTAGTCTGAAGTCTTCATTGTTTCTCAGATTATCCATGTGTGTAGATATTCGGGAACCATGCTATTTTAAATTTTAAATGCCATCCTGAGAACAGATTTGGAACAGATAGTTTTCATCTGACCTGAATCTGAAAAAAGGAAAATCTGAATTTCATAGACATTTCATATCTTTTCTTTTCAGATTCAGATCATATCAGATTGACTTCAGATTAAACTTAATTGTTTAGTTTAGTGCCATGAATCACTTAATTTGCGTGGGATTAAATTGGAATTGTGTGGGATGCGTTTACACTTCACCCGACATACTTCCCACTTCATCCTACACACTTCCTACATCATCCCAAAAATTTCCCACACTTTATTCAACACACCTTACACTTCATCCCATACACTTTCCACTTCATTCCACACACTTTTCACTTCATCCCACACACTTTTCACTTCATCCCACACACTTTCCACTTCACTCCACACATTTTCCACTTCATCCCACACACTTTCCACTTCATACCACACCCTGAGGTACTGACTTCTGGGTCTTGAGTCTTAATGCGTTTTAATGTAGTTTTAATATCTTTCTTATAATTCCGAGCACAACAAATTGTTTTAGTTCTATTGAGATACCATTCAGATATCTCTCAGATTTCAGATCAAATTGAGAAATGTTCAATTCAGATCAAGTCAGATAGATTTCAGATCAAAAATAAAATTTTCAGATCAGATTCAGATTGAAAATTTTTCAGATTAAAATGAAGCAAAACAGATCGGATCTGTTCCGAACCCTAATCCTAAAGGTTCCAAGAATAATTCCTTGTCTCACATACAGACTTTTCCAACATTTTCTCTACGCTTGTTTTCTTTTTACATCTCAACACTATTCTTAGTGCAAACTTTAGTAGTTTATTGATGCATTCCCGGAACACGGAAATCAATAATTGCAAAAAAAAAATGTTAAAAATTTTACCTGTAGCAGGAAATGTGAATTATTCAAAGTACATCAGATTACCTGCAGATAAAAAAAAACTCGCCTGGGCAATAAGCCAAGTTGAAATCACACATGAAGGTATTTACCGTTGTTTGTGCACAACAAAGTATTTAAAAAATCAATGGCTAGTGACGGTTTGTGACACACACCTGAAGCTTCATTAATTTGTTTCGATTAAAGTAAACAAAGCAATTATTTTCAATCGTCATCATGAATGCGTGCGTATTGAAAATAATCCCAAGCAATTATTATTCATTTAATTATCATCATAATATTTTAAATTGGAAGCGATGCAAACAATTTCGTTACAATTTTGCTTTATCTAATTATTTATTGAATGTGCTCCACATGAACCTCAGTGAAAGCAAGCAAGGATGTCCTATATTGAATGTAGTTTATTGTAACAAAAATACGTAATGAAACAATTTAATTTGAAATTAACCTGATATGAACCAAATTGATGTCGTCCGTGCATAGGGCATAGCAAACACGAACTGGGGTTCAGCCCTTGCTCACATTTACAAAATTGGAATGCCTGGCGCATGAAAATATTTTTTATTGAATGATGGAAGATATTCTACTTAATTATCAGTAATTTGCGCTGAAAAGCTATTTCGTGTCTTAATTTATTTTAGTAAAAATTAAATTTATTGTAGCTGCGTTCTCGCTGAAGATGTCGCACCTTATCAGTTTGTTGCATAAGAAAATGTATCGGCTTGTCATATTTGGTGGGTACGATTAGTATGTACTGCTATGAACATTCGTGCAAGTTTTTTGAATGTAGGCCGTAATATATATTTATCTGCCTAGAACGATAATTTCCTTCTTATCCCTCTAGTGCATTTTTACTTATCTCGGTAATTCTGTTCTCGGTGGATAATGGTATATTATTAACCAAGGGATATAATGGCGCGATTATAGTCGAGGTGAAGTGAATGTCCGAGGGGCTATGCCCCGAGGAATATTCACGTACCCTTGGTTAATACGATAGTTTATATCATTTAGGCATTTTTTTATTTCCTTTGAGATTTGACGTCATGATATTGTAGTCGGACTATAATGAAAATTATAGTCGGATTATAATGAAAATTATAGTCGAGTCGACCATAGTATGCCTATTATATAGCTCCCAGTTTGTATGGAACTCGACTATAATATGGTCATTATGACCCTACTTTCAGGTATATAAATGGCTATTTATATGCCCGAATGATATAATAGTATATTATTAACCAAGGGATATAATGGCGCGATTATAGTCGAGGTGAAATGAATGTCCGAGGGGCTATGCAATGTCCACACGTCGCAATAACAATTTTGGCAAAAGGTGCATAATATTACATTATGTACCTCTTCGTTTTGCCCACAAGTCAAGATAACAATTTTAGCAAGAGGTGCATACTATATTTTCATCTACCGAGAACAGATATATCGAGATAAATGAAAATGGCCTGGATGGAGAAATGCGACACGACTGTTCAAGGTAGATAAAATCAATTAAAAAGTACATCTTCCTTTCTTGTCAAATCTCATTCCTGCTAAAAAGACTCAAGTTTTCGAAATACAATTGATGAACTATTCGGAATAGTGAGTAATTAATGTTATTCCAGATTTTTGTTTTCAATCGAAGAAGGTATGCGAAGCATTTACATAGAATTTTTATTTACTCGTACAACGAATATTGTAATTTTCGGGCCCTATTTGAGAACCGAAAATAAAAAAATTCAACTTATGTGTTGTCAACTTATCTACATAAAACGAAAAGCATCTTAGATAATGCGAAAATTCCTGTAAATGTCAGGGGGTTACCGTCCATTGATGACTTCAGTAAAAACGTGATTGACTTCTACCGTAGAAGAACATAGCGATGGAAAAATGGCAGTAGGACTTTGCTGGCCTTGTTAATTTTATGGCCCCTAGCCTTCACTTGGTGTATGAATAAAAATGAAGTGAACCAATACCCCACGAGTACAACAACAGTACATCACTAATACACCACCAGTACATCTCTACATGATAAATTTCATGTATTTTTGATGCATGAGTGTTGTAAAGGATGCATTAGTGATGTATTGGTGTTGTGTATTTGGTGTGTTAGTGATGCGTTTGAACACATTTGACTTAGAACGTTACAAAGAATACAAAATAGGTTCATCCCTCTTTTATTACATTCATTTACCATTTTGGGAATTTATCAAAACTGGAAATGGGCATGGGCTTGACATTTTGTTGAAAAGCAAATGGAGCGGATGGGCACAAAAATTAGGTAGCATTAGCTCTACACTTTCGGAAATATATTTTTGCATCAAATAAAATTTTGTACTTCTGCGCAGCTTTTTAACACTGCAAAAACTTGCGCAGAAGTACAAAATTTTATTTGATGCAAAAATATATTTCCGTAAGTGTACGCTCCAGCATGTATCTTAACCCTTAAACCTTAACCCCTAAACAATATATGTGCTTCATTTGTTCAGAATTTGAATCTAGTTCTCAAAAGCCTTTAAATCAGACAGAGGAATGATCATCTGCTCCATATAAAACTTTTTCCCCACTTCAAAAAGTTTACAACTGAAATCCCCGTTTTCGTGTTCCACACCAAATTCATGATATCATTGCTGTCACTAATTTTAATTTCATTTTAGTTTATATAAATGCGAGCACGCTAAACAATTTAAAATGAATATTGCAAACATGAGAAGGACTTTCAATGCAAAATTATTTAGTATTTATGTCGTTATTGCTGAACATTTATTAGAACGACTATCGTAAAGCTGCACATTCTCCACAGCAATGAGAAATTTTCTAATTATAAAATTTAGCAATAATATTAATAACGCAATATCGGATATATGGGTGTAGTAGGTGGATAATCGCATAGAAAACATAAACTGACATACATTCGCATAAGGGATAATTGTATATTATCCTGGAAATTAATAAACAGATGAATTTAATTACGTTTCAACCGCACAACTATTATGAACATGGCCACATAATATCAATTAAATTAAAGTCAAAATTTATGAGTGTTCACATCCATTCCATATATGATATATGAGTGGTGGGGGTGAGACAAGTAAAGTATATGAAACCGTGTAGCATAAACACATTGGAGCTCTAGCTGCTATAGAAAATTTGTGGGTTGATTTGTCTGCCAACGAACCTGGGTAGTTCAAATATAGCATACCTTTCGTATAAACTGAATCTATAATAAAACGAAATACGGTTTATTAATATCAGACCAGCCTCTCATCTGCAAAACTGAACATGTATAATGGTTTAAGTACTTGATTAATTACCTTTTCGAATTTATAATATTCATGTTGTTTCGATTGAAATTTAATTAAAAACTTTTTATTTTCGTGATCTTGATACCTGTAGGGGATTATTTTCTACATGCAAAACACTGTTGAGTAGATTTTGATACAACAAACAGGGCAAATTATAGCTTTCAAGTAAACGAGTCTCTAACTGCCACTGGTCTATATTCTATAATGAAATATTGTTAAATTTTGTATACTGACGTCCTTTATAAATTAACGTTACATCGATCTATATGGGAGCTGCTTATATTGTGAATACATTTCAGTGTTTTGATATATCCTACCTATCTCTCCGTACTATACGATACGACCATACGTCGTCGTCTTGTTGCATTAATGAAGATTGAAGTTGTAATTAACCTTTGTGTGATTTTCCACAAAACATATAGTACGGGACATCCTCAATTTTAATTAAGATAATTATGTAAGTCTTAGACAATGTTCAAATGAAATCGTACTCTTCGAATCGGAATGGTTCTATTGATTATTATTGAACATGAAATTTCAGTTCTACATCGTTGATAACGACGATGATGACGGAGAAATGTGTATATTAAGTCCTGGTTACAAGAATTTTCAATTTGAATAATTGCTTCAGGGTATTTCTCAATTGAATGACTAGAGGATATAATTACGTAACAAGAATAATATTTAATTTAATAGCTCTGATAACGTCTGCTGTACATTTGTCGTAAGTGATGGATTAGGTACGGCTAAGGAAAATGTTTGAAAATATTAATGGGAATTTCAGCATCAATTTTGTGGCTTAATGTACAAATGAAACTGATTGTCGTCGGTGTTATCAAATTCAGTGTTATGTGAAGTCTTAAAAAATTTTTTAATTGTCCGTCGTCCTTTAGCATAATGTTGAGCTCGTTCAATGAACGAAGATTTGTGAGAAGAATAACCGAAATTAAAACGCTTTAATTCAGTTGTCACGACGATAATTATTTCGGATGATTTGGATTATTTAAACACAGAAAATTTCAATCTTTAAATTTATGAGTTTGCCTCCGTTAAACCTGTCTAAGAGGACTGCCCCATGTTTAACAACTTTGGCTGGTCCCACCACGTAATCTTCGAAAATCTTGTTCAGGTACGACACGATTCCGGTCCATTTTGAGCCACTGGCCCATCAATCTTAGGTTACTAAAAGGTCGTTACGAGGCTGTGTTCGAAATACGTCCGAAATGTGCGAAATATTGAGAATCTGTTCGAAAGGTCCGAATTTTTTCGTGAAAAATGTCCGACATTTTTGGCAAAAAATATTCGAAATCCAGATTTTTCATTCCAAAAAATTGCCTGCGGCGCATTAACTCTTATTTAAAATTCGAATTTCATCTCAAAAGTGTGACGCAAAGTTTAAAAATTTCTCAAAAAAAAAACTATCGCATTTAGTTGAATGAAATTTTAGAAAAAATGAAAAGAAAACCATCTCAGGTGTAAGGTGTATCTTCGATGTACTATTGAAGCCGTGCACAACTTCGTCATGCCAACTTTGACCGTTTCTGCCTGACGGTGGATTGAAAAATCGCTTTAAAAAAATTGAACACTTCACTTAATGAATGTCCGAAATTTTTTGATAAAATGTCCGAAAGTTTCAGATAAAATGTCTGAATTTCGGACACGGCAAAAAGTAGTGGGGAGCCTGAGTTTCAATTCTATGATTGAAACGAAAGTTAAGTTTTGGCGAGAGTAGAGAGAATTTAGGCCGAAATTTAAACTCAAATTTACTCAAAATGCCATTTTCTCGGGGAGACTCTCAAACTTTCACTAAAGTAGAAGTTTCTTCTCAGAGGATCAGAATATTTTACAGCATTTAATCCTCATGGAGTAATTCGAAAATAACTTTCGTAATCCCTAGAGCAAGGTTTAAAAACCTAGGGCGTTAGCCACAGGACCTTTAAATTACCGAGATTAGGAATAAACCGTTGTCATGTGAATTTGAATAGGAAAGTAGAGATAGAGTTTTATCGAAAAAGTTAATTTTGTACCTAAGTCTCCAATGATTCACCGTGGAGTCACCAATGATTCACCGTGGAATCACCGATGATTTACCGGGGAATCACTTATAGATCACCGCAAAATCACCGACAATCGGTGATTCCCCTGTGAATCATCGCTTAGTCCTCGATGGAGCATGCACAGATGGACGGACAGGAAGGGTGAAAACATAAAGACGCTATCGCTACTTAATGAAGAAGTATAGTCCGAGCAACATATGAAGGGCATCATACTTAACATAAGGCCTTTAATATGTTACAGACCCGAATGTCATAATAGCAGATTACAGTCAGCCAAACTCAAGAGGGTGTTTTTAAGCAAAAAGCTTTGAAAACTGTTTTTTGACGAGTGTAGAATTTGTATCTCCAGCCGAAGGCGAGATATACAACTACACGAGTCAAAAAACAGTTTTTAAAGCAAGTTGCTTTTTTTGCAAGTTTGCGAGTGTCACGAAATGATCCAGAATGGATGACTTACTAAGCAACCCCTACAGTATACTGTTTTACTCAGTGTCCCATCTGAAAACGCGTCATTACATGTAATGAGAAGCTTTCGGTGTGGGCCCTAATGTAATGAATAACTTCCGGGGGATGCACATTGCACATATACATGTGATGACAAGTTTTCGGTGGGACAACGAGTAAAAGAAATTATTGCAGTGGACAACACACTAAGTACGCATTGTTTACATTGCGTAACAAAATTTAACAATTTCATTTACCAATAATTTATCGCACAACTGCATCTAATTCATGTTTACTGTAGCAGCGTTTATTAGATGCCATACACATAAATTAAATATTTGACCAGGCCGAAAAAAGCAAACAATTTTCAAAATTGTTGTAACTTTTCCTAATGCACAATTGTTGTACTTCTAAGTAACTTCTGTACACATTGAATTTTGTTCGTAATTTAGTTTTCCTTATACTTGAAACAATGTGAACTACATAATACGTGCAACAGACTTAATTATGTATTTATTATTAAATTACTTCCTAATCGTTTGTTGAGCGAAGCAGTTGAAAAAAACGAATAATTTCAAAGTCATTCGATTTAATTATATACTTTGAATAATATCAGGTGTCAAAAATATGTTGCTTCAAAAAGCATATTATTATTATAAATGCGATTCGAAAAAGTCGACAAAGTCGAAAACGAAAAAAATGTAAAATGTTTATTATTTTAGTATTGTTGTTGTTGTTTGTTTGCTAGTCTGGACAGAACATGTGTTTACTTTCGTAACGACAAAATTAAATTAAATACAGTCTTGTGACGAGAGACGAAAAATGGAACAGTATGTCTGTTCGGTTCGTTGTTAATCTGATTGAACTAGTTGTGTAACAAATTGGGAGTTTGTACTTCGGTTACATCTTTTACCCGAGTCAAAGTCGCCAAGTTGAGATTTTAGAATTAGCCTCTAGTCTGATTTTCTTTTTAACTTTTTATATGCTAAATGTAAATCATTGCTAATATATTTATTTTTCTTTATTCTAGGATACTGTTGGACTCTTCAATATTGCCGATTTACTAAAATTATTAAAGGTAAGTACATTCTAAGTAGATGTAGCCGTTTGCGTAAATTTGTATGTCCCATAATGAATGACGATTCCCTTAGGGTTTGCTCCCATGATACTGATAATTTTGGTGACCATTAGAGCTTCCTTTTCACAGGAATAGTGTAACCTTCACAAAGTTGAACTTTAAATAAAATATTTTCAAAATGTGAAACGGTAAATTTTACTCTTAATGCAAAGATTTGTGTTGTCTTTAGCTGATTAACACCAATTTAATTTTAAATTCAAATTTGCATGCAAATCAATGATTTGATGAAATGTCAGAGTTGTCCAAGTACCGTGAATTGTGGTATTTCATAAAAATTCAACAAACCGTGAGTTGTCTCATAAACTAAACGTCATAAAACGGCTAAAATGCAGTATACGGAACAAACCCAGACTGGAGTTTCTTTTTTGATAGGATGTGCGGGGGAGGTCACCAAATGACAACAAGAATTTTAGCGCGGTAGCCGCTCCTTGACTACCCCTACTCCCTAGAATTTTTTTTTTTCATTTATTTAGTCAATGGAAGGTAGAAATGAGCAGGTCGACCGTTTTTCGAAATCCGACCCGGACCGAACCCGACCCGATAAAATTTTTCGAAACCCGAAACCCGAATGACAATACTTAGAGAGTTGGTTTCTTCGGGAAAGTTATAGAGTTTGGTCAGGAGAATTTTTTTGGATCTTAAGAAAATGGCTGCCAGCAGTCAAACCGGCGCCATCTTGAATTTTCCCGAGCAATAAATTAAGTTTTTTTTGGTTTTCGAATTTTAGCTTGGGAATGACAATACTTAGAAGGTTGGTTTCTTCGGGAAAGTTATAGAGTTTGATCAGGAGAATTTTTTGGGATCTTAAGAAAATGGCTGCCAGCGGT
>CM055403.1:186418959-186447134 GCA_029228625.1 Pseudolycoriella hygida | reverse complement strand
TTTTCGAATTTTAGCTTGGGAATGACAATACTTAGAAGGTTGGTTTCTTCGGGAAAGTTATAGAGTTTGATCAGGAGAATTTTTTGGGATCTTAAGAAAATGGCTGCCAGCAGTGAAACCGGCGCCATCTTGAATTTTCCCAAGCAATAAATTAGGTTTTTTTTGATTTTCGAATTTTAGCTTCGGAATGACAATACTTAGAAAGTTGGTTTCTTCGGGAAAGTTATAGAGTTTGATCATAAGATTTTTTTGGGATTTTCAGAAATCTGCCAAAGTGACGCCATCTTGGATTTTTGTAAGGTATAAATGTGATAACACTTAGAGAGTTGGTTTCTTCTACAAAGTTAGAGAGTTTTATCAGGAGAATTTTTTGGTATCATTAGAAAATGGCTGCCAGCTGTCATAGCGACGCCATCTTGGATTTTCGTTTCAAAACCCGACGCGGACCGAACCCGACCCGATTAAAATTTTCGAAACCCGAAACCCGAACTGTTTCAAAACTCGACCCGGACCGAACCCCACCCGATAAAATTTTTCGAAGTCCGAAACCCGAACTGTTTCAAAACCCGACCCGGACCGAACCAGACACTCAAGTTTTTCGAAACTCACAACCCAAATTACTTCGAAACAAAAATTCACGGACCTTAGACTAAAACAAAATTCGTGTAATGTAAGATGATAAAACTTAGACGAGTTTTGTAAAATATAAAAAGTCAATAAAGGATCGGGACCCGAATAAAATGATACAACAACCCGATCCGATTAAAATTTTCGAAACCCGAAAAAAACAATTCGGGTTCGGGTTCGGGTCGGGTTTTTTGAAGTTTCGGGCTACCCGCTCATCTCCAATGGAAGGACGCAGTTTGCAGAACAAGTTCGGTTTGAAGTTTTTGAGGTGGAAAGGGTGGGCCGAAGTCCCCTGATGACAAAGCAACAAAATTTAAATTGCGGTAGTCTCTCCCTGGGCTACTCCTACCCTCTCACATTTTTCACAAATGAATGCAAGTTTTTTGGATAATAGACTAAACTATGGCTAAGAAAGAAACTCAACTTCAAATTGTAATCTTCTTATAAGAACTGTCTTTTTACGAGAACTCAAAAAATCTAGTTGGATGACGAAACTAGGAAATTTTTCCTTTTACGAAAAGTCACAAAAGTTAGATGGATAAAGAAAGGAAAATTCCCTCTTTAAGACACAGAAACTAGGTGGTAAATGGATGATTAATGGACGAGGGTGATTAAACGCTACCGGTTAAATTTAATAACCCTGGTAACCCTGTTAAACTCTGAAAGAAATACAGATAATGTTTCGAGCACAATATTATAGTTGCACGTTTATTTCGTGATACTAGTTAGTCAGTAAGTAACAATTGGTTGTCATTGATGATGCTGATAATGACGACTCGAGCAGTGAAGATGAAAAATTATCAAAGAGAGAAGATATGTTTGCTGACTGTTTTTATCGTGAAGAAAAAATTATTTTTTTGTAAGAAGGTAGTAAAATTTGAATTACTTACAATTAATTATACATAATCTCCCGACTACACCAGAAATCTTTTCGTCGTCTCCTCCGAGTTATTACGTTGCTATTTTTGCGAGTAAATTATCATGCGAGGTGTTCAAACATAAAATTCTGGGACCGCCTGATTTATGTCTTTGAATACAGAAATCCTACTACTTCGACCAAAGAAATCCGCTGCGTCCTGATTTCTGTACAGCACAGAAATCCAACTGCCTAATTCTAAACACAAAATTTTAAGGCAGTCTGATTTCTGTATAGAAATCCTACGGCAGCCTAATTCTGTGTTTTAACACAGAATTCTACGGCAGTCTGATTTCTGCATAGAAATCCTACGACAGCCTAATTCTGTGTTCAAACGCAGAATTCTACGGCAGTCTAATTTCTTTTTAGAAATCCTCTCATTTATTTGTTATCAAGTGACGTCCTCTTAAAAACATCAAGCCAAACTTGTTCTGTAAACTGCATCCTTACTACATCCACACTACTTATTTACAAAAGTGTCACAAAATTTCAATTTCTTTGAAAATATATAAAAAAACTAATTTTTTTTTGAGGGAGTGGGGGTGGTCAAGTATTATGTATTTTTTTTTTTGTATTTGTATTTTTTCAGAGACTCCACTAACAGCTTTTTATAGCCATTAACAAGTGTTGTCCAGTGTGGTCCAGGCTTAACGTGACTTCCGAACCACGTTTCAGAGTAATGCGAATGTAGCGTCTTATTCAATTACTCCAAGAATTGTAAGGCGCATTACTATCTCGCCTAAATGTAGGCTTAGATATTTCGTACACATATCCATTGTATATGGGTGACGTCATACGATTCATTCAGTGTGTACGTCGTTATGCACACCAAACACACCACAACTATCCAACTTTTTGAAGATTGAGTGAGCTTTAGGACACTTGATAGAAAAATTCCATAAGAATTTTTCCGACACGATTTTGAATCGTTTTGGTAGAAGGCCAGTACGCTAACCACTGTACCAACCCGTCCATAAGTTAGGGGCTTCAGCGCTCCAAGTCTTGTTGTATTGTCATCTGGGGACCTCCCCTTCACATCCCATAAAAAAACTCCAACCCGGGTTTGTTCAGTAAACTGCATCTTTGCCCATGAAACAAAATGACGGTGAGTTATCCTCTTCATACAAATTTGTATTTGACTCAATGTCAGTTTTTCGTTAGGACATATCACCATACTATATTTTAACTCAAACCATTAAGCAAACGAAAGAATCTCTCTTGCAAGGAAAATACTTTGCTATTAACACAACACAATCTAACAATCAAATAATGTAAATTTTTAATTAACGGCATACGCACATTTTTTTCTTCTATGGGGTGCATACGATATTAACCCATATATTTAAATTGTTAATACATCTTTATGTGTAATCATTATTATCGTTATAGTTTTGTGTGTACATACGATTGTATTGGTACAGTATATATATATATATTATTCATCACGTTTATTACTCACGAAATTGTCGTAATGTAAACGTAGGTCGCTGAGCACTACACCAATTCGTATTGCTATTCTTACTCTTCACTCTCCCTGAAAATCTTAAGTCTATAATCTGTTGGATTCGATAAATGATTGCAAGAAGAACTTCTCCTCATTGATATAAGTAATGAATGAACATGAACATATGTACGTTCTTCAAGCCAACATAAAATATGGATGTTCTATTCAATACATGTACAAGCATTCAACATGCACACACAACGTAGTATTATTATATGCATTAAGCAATTTAGTAAATTAAATCAATACAAACATAATAATAAAAGAAATTACTTATTTCTTTTGGGATATTTATCAATTGGAAAAATTATACTTTTTTCCGTTTCGTTTAGATTTGGGATTTGTGTTGTTATGTATACAATTAGGCGTTTTGTGCAACTTTTCGAAGCTCTAACTTTTTTCGCTATGTTTGTACGTGTGTCTAGCTCGCGACTTAGATGCTCTAATTAAGGTTTAACATGTTTTTTGGTACGTAGGTGCGGTACAAATGAACGTAAACTTATTTCGCTTCAATTATGCAGCAAACTGACAAGCAAGGTCGTTTATTGTATACAACACACAAAAAGTACTCATACAATCTTCGGAGGTTTTGTGGCAGCCCAGACAGTATTTGTGCAATGCAGGCTTTGTATTCTAGTTGTGTGTTGTTTAGTGTCACATAACTAACCGAAAGAAAAAAGATTTGCGTAAAGGCTGCAAATGCCACTAGTTCACTAGTTCACATAACGTACGCTTTCAATTCACTGAACGAAAAGATTTTACGTGAACCATTCAGGGTCTATTTTTGGGAATTTAATTCCTAAAAATTCTTAAGTTTAAGAATTTGGGAATTTTTTAAAAATTAAATTCCCAAAAATAGGCCCTCGAACCATTATATGTTTGGAATAAACAAAATATGATAGTTAAAATCGTATAACATACAATGAAGAAATTCATAAATTGCACATTCTACACATTGACAGGTTTCATCACTTTCAGTTGTTTTGTTATTATTATAACAAGAAAAACATCTATAGAAGAGAAAAATAGGAAAAAAAGTTAGGTGTGCAAACAACAAATTTCTTCGTTGTAATATGTTTGTCGCAATAATATTGAGCCCAAACATGAACACCGATGGAGCCAACCATAATATAATTGCTGCAAAGATAGTATTTTTGCAGCAGACATTTTATGATTGCCACTATAATATTTTGTTTCGTACAAACATATAACAGTTATCACAAAGAAATATAAGGTAGCTGCAAACATATTAATATTGTGTTAAAAAACCATTTATCGTTTGAATCAATTGACACGTATTTGCATTGAGCACATCAATGCCTTAGAAAATCTAGTTGCGGCTCTGCTTCTTTTAGATGCATATTCTTTTCGTTCATTGAATGAAATATAATTGAGCTTATGCTTCTAATTACAATTATGTCTTGCTTGGTGTACCTGCATTCACTTTCAGCACATAATCATTTATTGGTTAATGAAAAATTAAATTACAATGCGTTTAATTTTATTTTACCTTTCATTAATCTACAAGGTTGTTGCATTGTGTACACACAATTAATTTCGACGGTATAATAAAGTTATAAATGTGAACTATTTAGCAGATCACTGGTCGACCAAGTGAAATTGACTTGATCTTTTTGTTCGCATATTTTCTACGTCCTTCGATCGTTTATTGGACCATGGACCCGTACGAAGTACGAAGGTCCTATACGTTTACTGCAAACAATTTTAATGTAACATAGGGTAGATCGAGGTGGCAGGTAGGGGGATGCATTTATTATCGTCTAAATATGACGAATCAACAATCCGTCCGTCTCCACTAGTTTTTCCAAACGGCTCAACTGATCAACCTAAATTTTTTTCCCCTGAAAGATTCATGCCTCGCATGATTCAAGTTCGAAGAGCAGCAAAATCGACCAAGTGGTTCCGGAGATATGGTCGAGGAAGTAACCAAAAACATGGTTTTTCGAGGGTCGGTGAAACTTTTTCGCAAATATCTCAGCAAGTATAGCACGGAAATTACTCATGTTGGCGTCAAATGAAAGAATTTGATGTCAGAAAATTGGGGAAAATTTTTTATGGGAATCTGGTCGGGGGTCGGGGCACCGGGACCAATGGAATCGACGAAATTGAGTTTCTTGGCCATATACGAAAACAGTTTTTCGTGTTTATTTCCTTAACTATGCAATATGGAGATTCACTGTCAAAGGCAAAGTGGTAGAGAATGAAATTTTAGGGTACATCTGTTTCAGGGTTTTGGGTAAAAATGCCTCAATCCTGGGATATGACCACTTCTAGAACAGGGAGGGATGATCCATATCTCTAGAACTATAATAGGTAGAAAGTTGCTTCCAAAGGCAAAGTTGTAGAGAATAAAATTTTAGAGAACATTTTTCTCAGGGTTTTGGGCAGAATTTCTCCAATCCTGAGATATGACCACTTCTAGAATTGGGAGGGATGATCCATATCTCTAGAACTATAAGAAGTACAAAATTGCATCCAAAGGCAAAGCGAACACTTGTCTCAGGGTATTGGGTAAAAATGCCCCAATCCTGGGATATGACCACTTCTAGAATTAGGAGGGATGACCAATATCTCTACAACTGTAAAAGGTAGAAGGTTGCTTCCAAAGGCAAAGTTTTATAGAACAAAATTTTAGAGAACACGTATTTCAGGGTTTTAGGGGAAAATGGCCCAATCCTTGGATATAACTATTTCTAGATTTGAATGATCTGAGATGTCCTTCGGTAGGGCTTTTGACATTACCTTGGGTAATTTCTATGGATCTTTGAAATTCTTACAGTTATAGAAGAACAGAAAACGTTGGATTGTTTGCTATATTAAGATACGTTCGAGTCTTTTTGCAATATTTGTTCTATTTGCTAGATCTATTCTGTTTGTCACATCTAATCTGATACGTACGGGTCTTTGGTTATGTTTCGAATTTCAAATTAGTAGTTAATTTAGCGTTGAAGGAAACAAGAGGAAAATCGTTAGGGACGCTAACGGTAACGCTAAAACTGAAAAATATCAGCAACGCTAGTCGCTACTAGCGAGCCCTTTTGAAAGTAGTGGTAGTAGTAGTAAATACGTGATAATGTAATGTAGGAGCTTTCGGTTGGTTTTCTGACTCAAGAGTTCTCATGAAAAAAAGAAATAAGCGTCTTCTTAGAACATAATTAACTTTGTCGATCATTTCTGACAGTTTCAGTATATTAGGGGTCGGTCGTTCGTAAATTATGTCATGTTAGAGGAAGAGAGAGGCTCTGAGACTTGCGTGCCAAATCGTAACGAGGTGGAAGTTCTAGAAGAATGTTGCGTCGCGCTGGGTTTATGTGAATTTTTGCAATAATTTTTGTTTTTCCTTCAATTTTCTAAGACAAATAACAGTTTAAGGGAATAATACGAATAATATAGTTAGAACACGTTAGAAAAAAATGGTAAATCAAACGAAAATCGCCGATTTCTGCATGGAAAACTCAATGAATGAACCCTGATTTTGAATATCGATTTTTGAGGACATTTACAAAAGTTTTTGATGATCAAGTAATTTTAGCGAGTAGCGACTAGCGAAAGTGTGTTCGCTAAAGTCGCTACTAGCGAGGTAAATGGAAAACTAGCGCTGCTTCGGGATAATAATAATATAATAATAATAGCATATGGTATTGTTCAGCCGGGAGGACACTTTTTAAGTGACAGATTCGGCTACCGTTGCTGCTATAGCTAGTGAAATACTTTTACATGGTATTGTAATGACATAGCACTATTAACCACATGCTTAGCGTGAATTCCGAACCACGCCTTCTAAGTATTTTTACACTCTGAAGATTTTTGAATGTTGCGCCTGCTTCGGGAAATAACTAAAAAACGGGAAATAGCTGAAAAGCTTAAAATAGTGACAAATCAAGGAATAACTGAAAATTGCCAAAAAAAATTTTGCTCGCTCGCGAATTTTTATTAACTACTTTACAAAACCGAATGAGTTTTGTTCACTAATAACATCTATTTGGCCCAGGCTACAGTGGATTTTTGGTAAAAACTTATTAGATTAAAAATTGTTTGGGGGCCACAACCGAATGTAGAGAGGGAAAGAGGAGCATGTTCCCGGGATCCGGAATTTTTTTGGGTGGTGAACAATTTTGAGGATCCCAAAAATTATTTAAAAATTTACTGTGCCCATTTTCGAAATTTTCGCCTACGGTGTTGAAAGCATTTAGTTACTTTATTAATGACCTTTCTGGCAAAGAACCCATTGGCTAAAAAATTTAGTCTGCGGCACTAATAACCTATTTCATCAAATATTAAAATGTAAGCCCAGCATACAACGAGACTATGTTAATATGTCAGCGAATGAGACAGATAAGTGTTTCAATTTGACTTTATTCCTATGCGTTTGATGTTTACACTTTTAAAAAATTCGCTCGCTACGCTTGCGCAACTTAACTAGGAAAGTACGTCCAGGTAACACTATCTTCGAAATCGGGAAATTTTTCTTTCAAAAACGGGAAATTTAGCGGATACAGTGAAAAATTGGGAAATCGAATTTTTATACCGGGGAAAAAACAAAATTTCAACACGCGGGGGCTCTAGAAAGTTATGAGGGAAAAACACCGTCTGAACTTTCATGAACTGTTCGAAAAAATGTAAACACACCAATTTCTCGAATTATATATATAGCCCTGGGATGTTACTGTTTTAGTTTGAAAATTTGACCATATCAATTGCAATACGGCTAAACATTTTACAGATACATTATTCAGGCGCATACAGAATTTGTCTATATAGTATGTAACGATATCGAGTGGACGAAAAATATAGTTTATAGTGGTAATGTAAGACCTTGCAGCTTTATTTTGTAATTTATTGATTTTGTATGAATTATGTGCTCAATTTCCTGACACCCAGAATTCGGTCAAATTACTTTACAGCTTAGCCATTGCCAAGAGCATTATTGATTGAGGTTCACGTTCAGTTTTAAGTAATATTGAAACGAATTGGGTTTGCTTTATCGTGGTGACTTCCACCTTATAAAAATTTAAGCCCAGATTGCGTACAAGAAATTTGATAGGTTATTTAATTAGTCATCGTATTTACAGTGCTCCTTTAACGGTTTCTTTGGGCTATACGCTTCTGTACTTCACTCCACAATGTAATTTCAGTGTACGTTTCATTAAAGGTCGAACGAAGGAACAACAACAAAAGCCACAAGAAAAAAAAAAAATGATTGGACAGAAATCCATTCAAAATGTTTTTAAATCTGATATTAACGATATATTTATTTATTATTCCTTAATTATGTGTACACATAATACTTCCACTCTCCTTTGGTGCCACCAGCACAAACAATTTTAATTGAACACATATGTGTAGCATAATAAAGAATGAAAAAAGAACACAATAAACGCTCTCAAGATGTAAACGTAAACATATACGTAGCTATGACTATATACATATATCCATTTTATTTATATAATTTATAAAGCAAATTCATTAGAGAGCCAATTAAATTTTAAACTAAATAACAAGAAAAACATTGTGGAACGGGAAAATGAATTGTTTACCAGGAGCGGTGGTAGTAGCTAGCATGTTACACTATATTCTAAATGTGGAGACTTGAACGTTTGGGTGATGTATACATGTACGTATAACCTAAAGTGCTTTTCGTTTTTGTGTTATTCATGCTATAGCTATTTAAATGGAGAGAGGGGCGAGTCGGTCGCAAGGCAAATTTTAAGCAAGATTTATTGGGAAATGTACTTGTATGTACTAGATGAGTTTACTTTACATACTTTATATTTAAAAGACGAAAATTATAGGGTTGCAATTTAATTAGTTGATATTATGGTCGCTTGTTCTTTTTTAATTGTTTATAACCCTAACAAATTTCTCTTTGAAAATAAAAATTGCCTTACGAATCGTTGACTTTTCGATTGAACTCATTGAAAACGAGTCCGATGCAATGCACTACATTTTTAACGTTCCTACTACACTCACCGACAAATAACTTTCACCGTATCGTTTTTTCTGAGAATGTCGTCGTTCAAACAGCAAAAGGTATGATGGTTTTAGCTACTGCTAATGTACCATGTATTCAGTTGAAAGAATGTAAGCATTGTGTCCCTAAGCGAGCGTTATCAGTAGAATATGGAAATCGCCAGAACGACCACCTTATGGCGTATCAATTACCTAATAACGTACACCTGGCAAGTGATTTAGGGGCTGTACACAAATTACGTACGAGTCTAATAGGGGAAAGGGGGATCCAAAATTTTTAAGGTAACACTAGGGGGTAGGGGTCAGGTCAAATAATTAAAATCGATAAATCAATGATACTCATTGTCATTTTGTAAGTACTGAGCATTTCTTTTGATTATGCAAGAGCTGGCCATGAAGTAAGGTGTATGGACTTACCCACTTTCATAATCCAGTATGAAATCTTAAACTCTCGTTCATGTGCACCGAATGGCTGACCTTTCTATTTCCTTAGATTTTTTCTAATTAGATAAGACGAAATGGGTTTCATTCGATAGCTATTACCTTAAGGGCTGTTCACAAATGACGTAAGGGTCTTAGGGGTAGGGTGGAGGTTAAAGAATTCATGCGGTAACGTACGGTGGGGGAGGGGAGTCAAAACGAAGTGGTCCGTACAAAAACATTTTTCACTTATATCGCTCCTGTCAATGTTTTCTGTATTTATTTGTGTCATTTACAACTATCAAAACAGTTTTTCTTTTCTTATATTTTTTTTTTCGATAAATTTCGTTTTTTCGGTCTTTTTAGACTGAGAACCCATGAGGACTTCAGCCCTAGGCATGGGAGGCAGCAAAAATTATCGATATTATCAATCCAAGAAATTATCGATAATTGATTAATCAAATCATTATCGATAATTTGATAATTATCAAAATTCGATAATTATCAACATTTGATAATTATCAAAATTCGATAATTATCAACATTTGATAATTATCAAAATTCGATAATTATCAAAATTCGATAATTATCAAAGATCGATAATTATCAAAATTCGATAATTATCAAAATTCGGTTATTATCAAAATTCGATAATTATCAAAATTCGATAATTATCAAAATTCGATATCAAAGTTCGATCATTATCGAAATATCGATATTTCGATGACTAAGAAAGTAATTGATATCTTGTACTGTCCTGGGCATATTGAAACAACCAAAATATGAAAATTTCTAGTAGTTGAGTACAAATTTTATGGTATCATAAAAGTAGATAAAAATGGTTGGACAAGAGTATGCTCACCAAAAGTTTTTTTTCACGAAAATAAGTGCACTCACAGTTCTCAATGGTTTAAGCAAAAAAACTAAGACAAAATAATCTAAAGAAAGAAACTGTACATTCTAATCAGACTTGTAACAACGGTTCAAAGTAAGATATACCAAATTACCAGCATGCGTATGGTCGATGGCAGACGAAACCAACAGTTTAGCTAAAGCTATTTACAAACTACATTTTCAACTGATTTACCGAAATATCAATATTTTTCGTTTCGATAACTATCCAAATATCGATATTTGATCGAAATTTGATAATTATCGAAATTTGACAATTATCGAAATTTTGATGAACTATCGATTATCGATATTTTTTCGATTATTTTCGATAAAAAAATGTATCGATAATCGATAATTCATAATTATCGATAATCAAAATTACTATCGCCCATGCCTATTCAGCCCTTCATCAATTCCATTTCGTTACATTATCCGACACGAAAAATATTTGCTCTGGATAATTTTTTTGAGCACTAGGTCCTAGCGTGGCTAGCCCTCGTGTATATCTCAGCTGTCAACCAACGTTGAAAATTCTTTGTGCCAAAATGAAAGTATTAAGACAAAAGAGAAAATTAAGTCAAAATTTCGAATTTTAAACTTGTTTGGCACAAAATTTTTAAATTGCAGCCTCTATTAGGCTCCAAACCTTATTCATTTTGGCACAAATTTGGATTTTCTATGATGTTTAACAGCTGATATATACACTAGAGCTACCCACGGCCACGCTAGGGCCCAACTAACACAAAACTAACGCATTATTTCCATATGTAAAAAATGTTCTGTAATGTGGAACAATTTTGTCCCAGAAAAACGAAAATTTATCGAAAATAATTTCACTGGAGTTCCTAGGGTGCGTACACATATTGTCCACAATTCGGGGGGATGGGGAGTCCTCAAATTCGTAGGTACTTTGGAGGAGGGGAATTGTATGGTTTCGTTGGGAGTTAAAAATCGCTAATTTGTGAACAGCCCCCTATGCTACCTAACGACATGTCGCGGCACCTAAGTTAAATAAAATTATTTGCTGATTTCAACTTTATTCACTTTTCATAAAAACCTTTTTTCTTTGTGTAAATTAAAATTAATTAAATATAAAGTACCCCTTGCTATTATTGACCGTAAAAGATGACTCACAATTGCGATCATCAAACAAACATGATTTTTACGTACTCAATGTTACACTTTGTGTGTGTGTGCCTGTTATGTAACATAATATTTTAACGAAATAATTACAAATGGTTTGTGCTTAATGTTTTAAACATTCCCATTGTTTTGTCAATTACACCCCTGGCAACGAGATGTCGACCACAGTTACTAAAACCGATTTACTTATTGTACGAAACCACTCAATACAATTCAATTTTGGACGGAATGATTCCATGCAAGTAGAGGGAAGATGCCCCGAAGAAAAGTAGGGTAATTTAATTGGTTTTGAAAGCGTAATAAATTTCATTGAAACAGATGTTTTCAATTAATTAGTTTTTCTCGGTGAAGCTTTTTCTACAATATATTAATGCATAAGTATATAGGTGGGTTATGCAGTGCTGTGTGTACAAAAGCGTGGCTCGTATAAGGAGGATCACTATATCTGTTCAGTGTATGCGGAATATCCATTATGTTGTCGGCGAAAATCTAATTAACTTTGAATGTTTGTTTTTCATTTAGATAAGTATACATCAAACTATGATACACACGCATATGTTCTATTTTAATTAAATAATTATTTTATTAATTAATCGCCTGCTAATTAGTCTGCTCTTATTAATAAATATCAAACATCTCATTAAATAACCGCATTTGATTCATGTATCAGGAGATAAATGAGCGTGAATGCGTTCCTATTGTTTTATTTGCTGTTGTACTCCTGCAGGCAAAATGTGATGTACATATATTTTACCGGATAGAGAAACCAATTTTCGAATCCCTAATTTAATTAAATTCCAACCAACCTTAGGAATATAAAACATTTCATTACATCAATTTTTTTTCTTTGTGTGCCACACTCACACATATTTCGTTCTTTGCACGCACATACACACACTTTTGCCGCTGGTATACTGCAGGACTTTCCGCAAAACGAGGTTAAAATTATCCCTATTGATAACACATATGCGTATCTGTATGTAATGCTTCTATACCTTCATGCAACTACATAGCATATAGCAAACAGCAAATTTTCCTTACTCATTGAAAAACTTCGTATCCACGTGCGTCTGTATGTACATTGTATATCACTTTCTGTAATATACAAAGTTGGAAAAGCGAGGAAAATTTGCTTGATTGAAATACTATTGGTGTTGATAATTTTTGAAGGGTGAAGATTTTGGGATATTATTACGTTTTCTGTTAGAGATTGAAGGCTTTAATCATGACAACTGGTAGGGTGGCAGGAAATTATACTATTTTCACCGAACAATTAAATCACGTTATGTTACGTTTATTCATTTTCTAATTACCAACCTCACGTTAGGTTTCAATGTGTTACGACTCCTTGGAGAAATTATACGCTAAAGTTCTCTGTTGGCTGTAATGAAATTTATTGAATTCGGCTCAAAATCATTCAAAGAAAACGTTCTTTTTGGATTGTGGAAGTACTGCTACCAAAAGTTATGTCCGATTCTGGAAGCGGTCATATTCCAGGATTTGGCCATTTTTCCCTCAAACCCTGAAACACTTGTTCCATAAAATTTTACTCTCTGTAACTTTGCCTTTGACTATAAATCTCCATATTGCATAAATAAGAAAATCTATCTGCTATCGTATATGGCCAAGAAACTCAATTTCATCCATTCCATTGGTCCTAGTGTCTAGACCACTGACCCGATTTCCAAAAAAAAATTTCCGAGTTTTGTAAGATCAAATGATGAGATTTGACACCAAAATGAAAGATTTCCGTGCTATACTTGCTGAGATATTTGTGGAAAAGTTTGACCGACCCTCGAAGGCCCATGTTCGACCTCCACTTTTCCGACCACAGCTCATCTTCGAACTTGAATCATGGGACACATGTACCTTTCAGGGTGATCGGCCGTGCAACTTGGAAAAAAAGTGGAGGCGGACGGACGGACGGACATTTTTTTATTGCTGATTCGTAATATTCAGACAATGATAAAAGTATCCCCCAACTCCTACCTGGATCCATCCGATGTAACAATAAAGTTGTTTATAGTAAACGTATAGGACCTTTGTACTTCGTACGGGTCTAATAACACTTAGTTTTTGTGAAATTTCGTAAAAAACACTATTCCATACAGCGGCGCACAGTGGGGTTTTTGCAAGGGTTTGAGGGGCAACCTCACATTTCTATAAAAAATGGTGAAATTAAAAATTTTCTTCTACGATTTGCGTAAAATTCAATGCGAAAACTTTTTCATTCTACAGCTACCCGTAAAGAGTTTGAAGTGACTCAGGAAAGGGCGTACGACGATTATCTTAAGAGAACACAGGAAGAACTGGTTTCCAATCCGTCGAAGTTTTGGAACTACGTTAAATCTAAAAAAGGTGACTTCGGTTATCCATCTAAAATGATTTATGACGAGTTCTCCTCTTCCGACCCTGAGACCATTTGCCAGTATTTTGCCGATTTCTTTAAGAGTGTATATATCTATGACAACGGTGAAGCCACTCAAGACTCATGGGTGCTATATAGAACATCTTCAAATTTGAACGAAAGATCTCTGCGGATAGAACCATCAACTCTGTCCACCTCACTTCTGACTGTTGATACCTCCAAAGGAATGCTTCAAAGGCATTGTCATAAAAGCCTAACTTCTCCTTTACTGTTTATTTATAATCTATCGCTTTCATCCAAATGTTTCCCGAAACCCGAAACGATGGAAGACGTCTTACCTGAAACCTATCTGTAAAGATGGTTCAAAGAAAATAGTTAAAAATTACAGAGGAGTCGCAATTTTGCCTACTTTTGGCAAGTTGTTCTAATCAATTGTCTGCAAGTTGATCACCGATGAGCTGACTTCTTCTATATCTTGTGCTCAACACAGTTTTCTGAAGGGTCGCTCAACGGCAACTAATCTGCTTGAGTTCGTTCGCTACGCTGTGAATGTAGTTGAATCCGGGTCTCAGCTTGACGTTGTTTATTCGGACTTTCAGAAGGCTTTCGATAGGGTTTCACACAGACTGCTTCTTACGAAACTTGAATTTATTGGAATCAGACCTGATCTCTTATGTTGGGTCAGTAGTTACCTCACTGGTCGTTTTTAATACGTAAAGCTGATGGGTCACGTGTCTGAAAGTTTTATCGTTCCGTCTGGAGTGCCTCAAGGAAGTCATCTCGGTCCTTTATTGTTCATTTTGTTCATGGATGACATCACGAAGGTATTCAAATCTATTAAAATCCTTTACGCTGACGACATGAAACATTTATGCAAAGTAAGGAGTATTTCTGATGCTCTAGATTTGTAATCAGACTTGTGCATGCTCAAAGATTGGTGTGATAGAAATCATTTAGAGCTAAATGTTGAGAAATGTAACTACCGTACCAGGTCGCCAATGAGAACTCTAAGAAACTCTCATTCTAATAATTAATTGATTAGTTCACAAAAATGTAATTACTTAGAGGAAAAACCCAATCATAGGCTGCAAAATAATTTGCGAGAATAACAAAAAAATCCTCACTTCGCTCGCGTTTCACCTACTGTGACCACACTTTTTCTATTCAGCTCTGGTCGATTTCGGAAGGCAGCCTGGTGCCAAAAAAGTTCGTATTGGATGCGGGCACGCGGCTCCGGGTCGGCACCACGCTGCGTACTTGTAAACTATGATCGCCTTATAAAAGGCAGTCTGGTGCCGAAAATCAGTTAAAGTCATTGCAACAGAAGTGAAGAATGTTATGCTTTACATAAATTTCTATTTAACAACAGGCTGCCCTCACAGTAAAATATCTTTATCTTGAGTGGGTAGCCTTACATTAACAGATTTTTAACACCAGGCTGCGTTCTTTCTGGTTTTTTAAACTACTGAAATAGCACTCTGGTGCTAGGTTTGAACGGATTGCATAGAAATGGACTCGCTCCCAAATCCAACATTGTCATAGAAATTGTTTTTTGTCATCAGGCTACCCAGCTTAAAATGCAGACCTCTGTTGTAATTTTTCTCCATGACAATGTTCTACACGACAATTATGTAAGGATTTCATGCCATAGTTTCCATAGTTTCGTTACCCGCCTAGTTCTTTTTTATTATTAAAAATTCCTTCAAAATCGGGATTGCTAGTTAACTTTTCTATGTTACCATCTCCTGTGCTGTTGCTTTCTTACCACACAAAGGTTTCTTAGTTCCGTAATAGTTATTCACATTCACATTTAGCATTCAATTTGAGGTGCAGTTTTATTTATTTAAGCTCGAAGGTAAACAAAAGGGCATATACACAATAATTACAGTGCAAATATTGATATTTAATGCAAATATTTATGCGAAATGAAAAATTTATTACAAAAAGTTTGGAGGAATTTTTTCTTCGAATTCATACGTTCAAAAAGTTAGTTTTAAATGTAACATTTTTTTGTGTTGAAATTATGTTTTCGTACGATTTCATTTTTTTAGTGTCACATTACAGTCATTCGAAATGGGAAAATATTGCACGTAAAGTTGGGAAAGCAGCTAATGCTGATTTTATTGCCATTTTATACGAATGTCGACCTAATGGCAAAAAATCTTTATTTCTCTTTCACTTTTGTTTTCCACTTATTTGTGGTGAAAATTACCGGAAACCTATGAACTAAAATAATGTTCATAAAGCAGGCACATGTCGTGAATTAAATTTTCATAAGCCAGCCGGGAGTCGGATGAGTTGAACAACTCAATTAAAAACGTTGAGAAATGTGATTTTCTAAAAAAAAAAAACTTAATTTAAATAGTCATTGTCTCTGTAGGGGATTGACAATATTTAGTCGGCTAATAGTCAGTATATTTAGATATTTTTATTTAATATTTGAGCTAACATCTTGAGTTATTCTGATAATGAACGGTGTTCTGCAGTAACTGAGTGTGCAGAACACCGTTCAATTGATCCTATCACGGAATTAATGTGGCTAATTCCATCGGTACCGTCACCTGGGTAACGAATTTCATCTCTTTCATTCTTTCAATGAGATTTATATTAACATGAGAAAAAAAAACATATTCGTCCCCAGATGACATGGTAGCGACAATGTATGGGTTACCGATGGAATTAGCCGTTTAAATTTTGATCCAAATGAACAGAATGACATTGGTGTTCCGGTTAACAGCTATTTTTACAAATGTAAAAATCTAGTTTCGAAATCGACTAACTTCACTCGTAAGCGATCACATCATCTTCGATTTCCAAAACCAAAAAAATTAAAGAAAATATCACGAAAAGTCGAGTGTCTATAAGCTGCTATAAGCTGATGAAGTTTTAGCAATAATTTTGACATTTATATTCATCCATTCATGCGACGGATGACCCAGGGAACGCATATGAAATCGATTTTTCGTGAAAATGAATTTTTAAAAAGATTCGACGTCTGGTCACCGACAGACGATTATTATTATGTCATAAAAGGACGACCAGTTGTGGTGTCATATGAGACGGAGAATAAGTATCGAAAGTCTCTAATTTGATTTTTCATATAGTTAAGACGCTCCGCTCCGGTTTGAATCCCTTACGCAGTTTATGCTGTAAGTTCACTGATGTAATGGTGTTGTTTATTTCCAAAAGTGTTTGCTATTGCTCTCGTCAAACGAAATGTCTTCATATTTAAACCATCAAATGAAAAACATCGTCATCATTTCAATTTTTCCTTTACCATCATAAAACACGCTTATGTTGGTTTTATAGATCAATTTCGTCGGTTATTTTGTGTTTCGTTGGCTGTTTTTTTTTTAACTTTACATTCCGAAAAAGGGTTAGTTCACATGGGACTTCACTGCTTGAGGATTGTAAATATGTACGAATTAGAAGCTAATATTTCTAAGGATCTCTATGTAATGCAATGAACATAAAATAAATGTTGAGTCTTTTTAACCATAAATTTCTTGATTACACAAAGTTCCACAGATAATCGTAAAACAGATCTCAGTGTCTGATGTCCTTGATTGTTGCAGATGTGGACTGCCTCTTTAAATTTTTTAGACCCGTACGAAGAAGGAAGTTCTTCGAAAAGGTCAGTTGCGTTTACCACGACGTTCGTAACCAGTCGAATTTTCGTTTCGGGATCCAAATAAGAATAAAATGTAAAATAAATTTTGTCCGTTCGTCTGTCACAGCGATAGCTCGAGTAAAACGTGACTGATTTTCAAAATCTTTCTTTTTCCTGGGCCAAGGGTCGCTTTAGTGGTCTTTGGTCTTTTGAACATAACTCTTCCGATTTTCATAAAAAAAAATTTTGTTCGAAAGGCCAAGGCATGTCTGGGATAATTCATGGAAGAAATAGTATAGTATTAACCAAGGGATATAATGGCGCGGTTATAGTCAAGGTGAAGTGAATGTCCGAGGGGCTATGATTTCCTTTCAGATTTGATGTCATGATATTATAGTCGGACTATACTGAAAATTATAGTCGAATCGAAAACTATAGTCGGATTATAATGAAAATTATAGTCGATTCATCCATAATATGTCTATTAAATACCTCCCAGTTTGTATGAAATTCGACTATAATATGGTCATTATACCCCTACTTTCGGGTATATAAATGGCTAATTATGCCCGAATGATATAAATGTTTTTTATTTTGAGCCTTTGGACTTAGTTAAGGCCCTAAAACTAGGTTTCTACTAGTTGTTTTTTCTACATAAATCGTATCCGTTTTTCAAAAACTTTTTTTTTCTGAAAGATAAAACTTTCGAAGTTACGGTCGAAAAACTGGTAAAAAACGTGGTTTGTTGGAGGTTGATGGAACTTTTTGACTTATATCTCTGCGAAATTAGAAGGGAAATCGCTCTTGAAGGTTTTAAATAAAAGATATGGACATCAGAAAGCCACGAAAATTAAATCAGTCAAAATCTGTTGATTGGTTCAGGCGGTAGATTCCTCAGTGTGGGCCTATTTCACTACACAATATTTGGTGGTTTTTTGTGAATATTTCTTTAATGGTGACATTTTTGTGTTGCAGAAAAGAAAGAGGCGAACTTTTTGTTAATGGAAGTATTGATCAGAGGGCCTCTCCTAAGTGCTCTGGGTCGGTTCTAAGATCGGGCCTCGGGCAATTTTTTTTTAATTTCGGGGTTTTTAAGGATTGGTAAAGTTTTTTGCGGCGTTTCTTCGGACGAATTTTTCAATATTGCCCTTTCGGCAATTTCCAATCCAATTTAATGTCGACTTAATTTCATACACTTAAGAGTTAAGGCAACATTTACTTACATACGTTCGAATCTTTTTGCAACATTTATTCTGTCTGACACATCTATTCTGATGCGTAAGGGTCCCCTGCATATGTTTTAATATCACATTATACAAATCTTTCTCCACAAGATGACCTACGGGGGAAAACCCTCTCAAGTTTTCATATTTCTTTGGGCATACTTTTTTTACTTTCATTCATTTGAAATAGAAGCAACAAGTCTTTTGTCAATTTTTGTCTTCTTGCAACATGTTTGTTGTGCGTCGTAACTGACCAGCAATGTGACAAAGTGTCAGTAAAATATTACGCAACTTGTTTTCGGAACGTCAATCACGTCAACAAAACAATAGGAAATATAATGCAACAATCCACTTAACTGTGTGCTGATTTGAAAGTGAATCTCTATCTAAAGTATAACTGGGGAAGTTTTAATTTAAATGTTACTGGAACTTTCTATTGCTTATTTTTCGCTATTTGCATATACAAATTGGTATACACTACACAAACACTCAATTGCTTCGGAGAAGAATTCTTTGCAGATTATAGCTTTATATGCGATGATTTACCGAGTTATAGACATAATGAACGTTCAACATCAGTATAGAGATGATGGGGCTGAACCATCAGTTGTTTCAATTTCGTAATGATAAATTCAGCACTGTTGAATGAGGATTGGGTTAGAATATCTTCGCCAAAATATCTACAGTCAATATGTCTACAGGTCAATATATCTACAGGTCAATAATATCTACTGGTCAATATATATACACTACTACAATCTAAAACCAAAATGTCTTTGCGGTCAGATTGGTGAAATAGGTGTAATTGGCGCCGCAGGCCGTGATCTTTCAGAGAAAAAAAAGCGGGGTCGAGAGGCGGCAGCCCCCGCGATGGGGGGTAAAGGGAGTTGTAACCCCCTTTCGGGGTCTAAGGGCAGAGCCCCTAGCGGGGCTTGGGGCAGAGCCCCATGTGAGCAGTTTGTCAGTGAAGCTGCCTGCAAGGCGAAAAAAGCTCGCCGCAGGCGCAGGGGTCTAGGGGGCAGAGCCTCCTACGTCAAAAAATTCTACATAGTAACAATAATTACAACCATCTGCATTCACTTCTTCTTTTCCACATTTTTATAGAGGTTGTAGACATTGTTGTTTCGGTAGATATTTTCGACAACAGACCTTTTTACATGGTACTATTTGTCCGTATGTATTTACGTCGAATATATTTTGGCTGTAGATATTTTGTCCTGTAGATATTTCGGCGTAGATATTCTGACCTAGAGCCCCGGGAAGGCAGGCTGGTGTCAAAAGATGATGTATGGGCAATTTGAATCTAGTATCCGGTATTTTACGCGCAATACTTTTCAATTCGACACCAGGCTGCCCTCTATGTGACCTTCAACCATGAAAAAGAAGGCAGCCTGGTGTCAAAAATTGAAGTATAGCACCGTGACGAACACAATGACGAATACTTTACAACGCACTTTTCACCTTGACACCAGGCTGCCGCTGCCATTTAAACAAATTTAGCACAAGAACGCAGCCTGGTGTCAAGATGAAAATTGATGCGTTGTAAAGGATTCGTTAATACCATCATAGTGATATGCTTCAATTTTTAATACCAGGCTGCCTTCTTTTAGACCTTGAATTATGTCGAAGTACGCAGCCTGGTATAAAATTGACAATTATTTTACCATTAAGCACTCGCTGTCGGTTCTAGCATTTCTTAACATCTTCTTTTTGATACCCGGCTTCCCGGCCGAAATAACACTCTTCCGCTTGTTACAACTTTCTGAAGGCTGCGTGCTTCGGGTTCAAGATCCAGTAGTTTCATGAACTAGAGGAAGGATCAATCTAGTGCATGGTAGAACTATAATTGCTGGATATTTAGTAGATTTTCAGAAAAACTGTAACAAAGCACACCATCAATTTGTGAGACACCACCTTTTAAGGTTAAGGTTAAGATTTAAGCTTTTCGATTCCACTTATTTAAACAAACAAAAAACACATTCCAAAAATACCCACATCGATACACACGACAATCATTATCGGAAAATAATTCGATGTATTGGTTGTTTGCATCGACGTGTCTGTTTTGGAATCTGTTTCATTTGCATGTGTTTGTGGAAATTGGTTGATATTTGACATAAGAAAGCTTGATATGAGTTGAGTGTAAAAATCATCACTGCCAAGAATACAACAATCGTTTTCTAAATTTTGTGGATTTCGTTGTGGGTTTCAACATCATCGATCGGAACGACTTGTGGTAATACGACTTAGCTGGTCTTACGCGTATGAGCAATACATTGTTCTTTGATATTGAAACCAACAAGTTCAACCACAAAGTCTAAACAGTATGTACATGAACGTGCACAATTGTTATTTTCCATAAATTTTGAATTAAATTTTACACTTTGAATAAAATTCATGGGAAAAACCAATTCCACGACAATGGTGCTAAACAATTAATCGATACTTTCGAAATAATTTGTTAAGAATTTCGTAACGCTAATTCCTAAATTATTGAAATAACTTAAGAATGGGACTAATTTCGCGCAATAAATGCAAAAATGAGAAAGAAAAACGATAAATAAATTAAAAGAAAGAATTAAAATGGAGTAAAAGGGACAATTAGCGTTGTTGGAAATTTAATGAGAAAATGAGACTTTGTTGTACACTTTTTTTTAATTCTATTTTCCGGTGTATATACAGGAAAAGGATTGTATTAAATTAAATGTTGAGCAAGGGTTTGAGGGAATGATGTGTACATAAATATAAATATATTTGCAGTGAGACGAAGGAAAAGTGGTAGAAAACGCTCTTTGAAATACAATACCAAATATGTACAAGTATAAATTCAACGTGCAGAGAAATAAGCGAATTTGTATTATACTCTATATAGAGTGGTTTACTGTGGCAAATAAAAGTATATTAATACCAACTTGCCAGCAACCCTTATTTTCCATTCAAGTTAAATTAATTAATTAAACAAAAATGTTGAATAATTAGTGAGAGACTCATACTGTATTTATGTGCTTTTGTGTGTATAATATTACTTTATGGTGTATTATGGAGAGAGAATAATAACAACCCCAACCATACTTTCATGCATCCCATCCATCCATCTATCCATCCAGTAGGTAGGTACCACTGAGGTACAACAGAAAATTTTTCGTCGTTACGTATGGAAAAGGACTAACCATAGCTTAGAGAGTATAAAATATCCCTTTCAGCCGTATTTCTGCGATCGGGATAGAAAAAGTTTGTTGTTGTACAACACTGTATATATATTAGTTGACGGTGTGGATAGACTTTCAACGCTTTTCAATGGTGAAAAGATTTTCTATGGTATAGACAGCAAAATTAATGGAATGAAAAATGGAAAACTTTTTGTATAGCTTTTGTGTTAATGTAATTATGCATTGTTTTTACTAATTAATGAGTAATTAGTTAGGGTGAAATGAGCTGGGGTGGATTTTTTTCCTCGCATTTTATATTGTTTAATGTTTGTGTTTAATTTTAATTGTTGGAAGAAAATTACCGAGCTAATGTAGCGTTTATTCACCATGTAATCAACGCAAACATTTATTTGATTGGTCCCGTTATTAGGATGCTATTCTTTTTCATTTTTATTTATGGGAATTATTTTTGAAGTAATAAATTTTTTAATTATCGCTAATTCATGACATCCGCTTTACATACTCAATTTCGATTGCCACCATAAAATGACAGTCACATGCACACACTTGTGTTGCTGTAGCCAAAAAAGATATACGACTTCGTGCTGAAATTCAATTATTGTAAAACATAATCCATTTCATATTAATTAATTCGTTTCAGTGTGTCGTTCGAAACGAAATCCCTCATGTACGTTTTACCTTTTCACATATGCAAGTAAATTTGCATAGGAATATTCACTCATGTTGCATCGCATTACTTACATTTTTTTTCTTTATTAAAATTACTGGAGTTTTGAAATTTTAATGAATGTCATTGTCTTTGACGTGTAAATGTAAAATTGTGTTGCGTAAATGAAGACTGTGTGATCCTTCCTATAATTACCAACTCGAATGCTAGCATCGATACGCTTTAACGTTGACTTATGATAACAGTCTGTTTCTATCTTTGGAAGATACGGTCTAGGCTTGGGTCATTTATATTTTTCGCAGTAGAAATAGAATAACATAAACAAGGCAGAGAGAATTTTAAGAAGGGTAGAAAAATGGGCAAATTAGCTTAGGTTACAGTATTTTGTTCAACCAAAAAACCATGGTAGCGATAGCGACATATTCGAAAGTTAATCTTTACTTCAATGACTTTAAGCAATACTGGTAGATAATGGCGTATCTGGTAGATGATGACTCAGTGATTCGTAAGCATCTTAGTCTTAGGGGCCGTTCACAAACGACGTCACGTTTGCTATAAAAAATTATTATCCATAAAAAGGTCATAACTCATGCAGTACAGCAAATTTTGTTTATAGGACTCTGGCTACCCCCCAAACATGGGGTGTGTTTGGGGGGGTAGCCGCAGTACTATAAACAAAATGTTTGACCAGTTTGGAGTTATGAACTTTGTGGATTTTATAGCAAGCGTGACGTCATTTATGAACAGCCCCTTAGTCTTAGTCTAAGTCTTATCGGTGGAAGAGGAACATCTGCATTGACGTATAGAATGATTTATGAAGATTTCATTAGCAATTTGCGTATTCGAAAAAAATAAAACATTCGTTCGAAATATCGAATTGAAATCAACCCAATTTCAAATTTTCAAGAAAGTTTTAAGTTTTTAATAAAGTTACGCTAATAAACTTTGAAAGCAAATATGGAAAACGTTAAACTTAATATTCCGAGCTTTATTTGGTGACATGCATCTTATGTCGGAGGTATAGGCGGATATTCATAAAAGTTTCCAGCCAGTATGATTCCTCTCATTCTTTGGCAATATATTTGAAAGAGAGCAATATAGTGGGCTGGTAACTTTTTCTTCGCCACATCTCTTTAACATCTTGCTCTCTTACTACGAGCGATAAATAGATGGCTAATTCCATCGGTAACCCATACATTGTCGCTACCATGTCACCTGGCGAACGAATGTGTTTTGTCTCATGTTAATATAAATCACATTGAAAGAATGAAAGAGATGAAATTCGTTACCCAGGTGACGGTACCGATGGAATTAGCCAGATTATCAATTCCAGAATTTGGGTGTTTCTCGATTTATCGATGGAGTAATACTCAAGTTAAAGCTCGGAATCAGGTCAAAATCACATACAAAATTCACAGATCTCACCTTTCGACCTGATTTTTTACGCTCAATTCGTTCTGTCTTTGCAAAATGTAAATAAAATTAGCGAAAGACAGATCTTAGACCCCCCTGCCCCCTTGCACGCAAAAATACATGAAAAAGAAATTCGAAATGTATGGAGCGAATGTTTTCTCAAATCTCTTCCCCCTAAAAAAGCATGCGCACTGTATGAATGACCCCTTAAGTCTCAACTCAAGTACTGCAATTTTTAACCACAGTCTTATGAATTGATAACACTCTTGGGTTGATTTGCAAAGAGGGAACACTAACCTTCTTGGCAAATTTCTGTCATTTTCTTGTGATCATTCCTTCCACAAGACACACAATGTCCATGGAAGAGTTGACAAAGTTATGGGCTATAAAAAACTTTTGCAGATGGACAGGAAGGACTGTTGAAATTTGACGATAACCGGAAGGAAAAAAAACGCAACTTCTCCAGTAGAGTAACAAAACAACAAAGATTTTATTATTGACGTCTCCTCTTTTCCTTATCGATAAACAAAAAAGGACGGAATCACGTGTCCATATGTTCATGTGACATTTTGCAATTTTGCATTTTGTTTTCACCCTTCCTGTCCGTCCGTCCATCTGTCTGTGCACCCTTCACTGCGGATTCACCGATGGTTCATCATGAACCAATGATGATTTTCCGATGAATCACAATTGATTTCACTGTGAATCATCTTTGATTCATTGGTGAATCATCTGTGATTCATTGTTGAGTCATCTGTGATTCATTGTTGAATCATCTGTGATTCATTGGTGAATCATCTGTGATTCATTGGTGAATCATCTGTGATTCATTGGTGAATCATCTGTGATTCATTGGTGAATCATCTGCAATTCATTGGTGAATCATCTGTAATTCATTGGTGAATCATCTGTGATTCAATGGTGAATTATCTGTGATTCATTGGTGAATCATCTGTGATTCATTGGTGAATCATCTGTGATTCATTGGTGAATCATCTGTGATTCATTGGTGAATCATCTGTGATTCATTGGTGAATCATCGGGGATTCCACAGTAAGTCATCGGTAATTCTTCGGTGAATCATTGGTGATTCACCAATGAATCGCCGATGATTTAGGTCCAAAATTAACTTCTTTGAACACACTCGATCGCTACTTTCCCATACCCATGACAATGGTTCATTGTTGCTCACTGTATCAGGTTTTTCACTGCGCATGTAGCTGTTGTTCGCAGATATTTGAGCAGTTTTCTTGAACTACCACCCTAAATTTCCTATGGTATATGCACACAGTATTCGAGCGGATTGATCAGAGTTTTTACATTATTCTCTCTTTATCAGAAGCTGGGGAAAACAGTGATTGCTGCGAATGAAATATTCCTGTAGAACAGCCATTCGTGGGCAGTAATAATATTTTAAACAAAAGAAAGCCAAAGCAGAAATAACTTAGTTGCACAAAACGACATAAGACTATCTCAACGTCATGCACATCACTCATCTTTTCATATTTCGTTTGTTGTCTAAATGTTCTTTCACATCATTGATAGCATGGCTGACACCCACCCACCTTAAATTAATTCTCACAACATTCAAGCGAACAATGTAACTACAAAACGAGAAAAAAAGCGAGTTATTTAATTAACAGATTAAAACGCCGCAAATGTAAGAGACGTGCAAAAATACAAAATAAATACAAAAACGCATTTTAATTTATTTAAATCTGTTAAATGTGCTAAATGAAAAGTCGGTATTACATGCAAGAAATTAGCACGCTACGGCTTAAAACTCGAATGCAAAAAAGATTGTTCAACTAAGTATAGTAATAATAATGCAGTTTAATCTCAAATAAATGGTTTGAAAGAACTGGATGATGATGAGGTTGAGTTGAGCTGAGTTGAACTATATGGTTGACTATATGATTCGAGCCATTTCAAACCTACCGATTGGACTTTAATAAACACATGCCCGTGTAAATTTTAAGCGACTGGGCTGTTATGCATATATAATTCTAAGAGCATGAAGAACATATGTACAAGCTATTACTGTGGTATTATAAACCACAAGGAGTTTTTTTTTTAATTTTCTGAGCGTCACGCATCGATCGTTTCTTTGATGGAAATCTTCTTTATTTTTATGTAATTCTTTTGCGTGCGATTAATATTGACCTTGTGTATACTGTTGTTTTAAATTATTGTAGTTTTTTTCTGTTCAGCATGAAAAGCATGAGTTCAGATCTAAGGAAAACGTGTCATGTTCTTATCAAAAGTTGATTGTTTTCTTGTCTCATTTCATTCATTCGCGCATTTAATTTAATTTTTAATTGTAAATGTTGGGCCGAAAAATATTTTAATTAAAATTACAACCGTGGAAAGATAAAGTCCAAATATGGAGCTACAACAACAATCACAACAGGATGTTGTCATTTTTATGATTAAAACCTTGATTTCATTTTAATGCTGCAAAAATACACCTTTTTTATGAACTCGCATACATTCATCTTGATAATTGCTTCCATTAATTTTTAACATCACAAAACGATCAATTTTGGAAATGTTTAAGATTTAATAAAAATACTTTGCGTCATTTTGAAAGCATAAATGTATGTACATTACATTACATCACAACATCTTTCACCCCAAATTTTAAATTTTCTGAAATTGATTAATTAAATTGCGCTGTTATTGAAAATGAACAGATAAAATTCGGTTGTGGCTTCAAATTTATTATATGATTTTTCAGCAGTGCTTTTATATCCACACCGTGAATTTGAATGAAATGAATTTTCCAACGATTTATACAGCATTTAAACGATGGAGAAATAACAGACCATCAGCAGGCGGTGAGGGCATAAATATTTGCTGTGATATTGAAATTAAGTGCAGTGTTTCGAAAAACTTTGTCAAATATTGAATTAAATTATGATGGTGGAGAAATGTTTAGGATATGAGCAGAAAATACACTTATTTTCTCCAAGAAAAGGACTGGTGTGCTGCGTATTTCGTTTTCGTTGCTATTGCTTAATGACCAAACTGACTATAGGGTTAAGTTCTCAAATCATTGAAGGCATCATTGACATCTTTTCTTATTTCGGGGAATCAGCGGAGAAAATACGGGTCGTATGAAGATACGAAGTTCTTTGAAAAGGGCTTATTGCATTTACCACGACGGACGTTTGTAATCAGTCGAATTTCGACCACGGAGTTGGTTGATTTTTTCGTTTCAGAGAAAAATGCAAAAAAAAATTTGTCCGTCCGTCCGTCTCTCAACACTATAACTCGAATAAAACTCAACCGATTTTCAAAAATTTTTTCTTCCTCTGAAAGGTAATCGAAAAATTTTTTTTGCAATTCACCGACAAAAACTCGCTTTTTCGTGCATCATTTCGGTGTCGCATGAAGTCATTTTGCCGCACTAGTGCGATGACGGTTTTTTTACGCACTAGTGCGATGAAGGTTTTTTTACGCACTACTGGAATTGAATTTTTATATTAAAAGAAAATCTCGTTTTTGTCGGTGAATTGCAAAAAACGTTGTTTGATATACGTTACGTATGCTGGTAGTTTAACGCACACGGTGTGTTGCCGAACTCGCCTTCGGCTCGTATCGGCAATCTCGCATATAGTGCGTTAAACTACCTTCATACGTAACATGTATCAAAAATTACTATTATGAGATTGAATCCGGGCACAGTTGGATAAAGCACCGCCGAGCTGGTTTTTAGTCTTTTGTGCGTAACTCAAGTAAATCTTTTTCGATTTTCATCATTTCTGTTGGGCAATTTATGGTAGAAACTGTTTTTGCAAAAAAAAAAAGTTAGAGAAAAGTGGTTGAGCGATTCGGGCTGCAGAATCCTTAGTGTGAACCCAACTTACGCTACGCGACACTACACGATAGTTGGTGGTTTATTCGTGAATATTGCTTTAATGATGAGGTTTTTTGTGCAGTGTTGCAGAGAGGGCTATAAGTCGGTCCTGAGGTCGGCCCTAGCCCAAAAAGATAACTTTTGCTACATTTTGAGTAAATTGAGGAGAACTTTTTTGTTCATTGAAGTATGTTTCCGAGGCCTCCTTTTGGGGCTCCCAGTCGGTTCTAAGGTTGGCCTACACAAAAAAAAATTTTTACAGTTTTTTTTATTTTTTTTTCTTAAAAATTAGTTACAAACTTTTTTTTGAAATTTTTTGAAAATTTTTTAAGAGTTGATTCGGACGTGTTTTTCAATATTGCCCTTTCGA
>CM055403.1:186406933-186418459 GCA_029228625.1 Pseudolycoriella hygida | reverse complement strand
TTTACAGTTTTTTTTATTTTTTTTTCTTAAAAATTAGTTACAAACTTTTTTTTGAAATTTTTTGAAAATTTTTTAAGAGTTGATTCGGACGTGTTTTTCAATATTGCCCTTTCGACAATTTCCAGTACAGTTTAATGTCTTTTTGTAACATCTGTTCTCTTCGCAAGTCTCTTTGTCACATCTATTGTTATGCGTACGGGTCCCTTGCATACGTTTTAAACTTGAAACCCAAAGGATTAAATTAAATTAGATCAGATGGAAGCTGGAAAACCACCTGGATCAGTGATTCTTTGTACTTATTACCCTCGAATTCCTTTGTTTATTGGTTCAAAATATAAATTTACAATACAAGCAAAGGTGTTCGAGCAGTAGTAGTGATGACGTGAAACCCCGTTTCTATCCCTAGACCGCATAGGCAAGTTGGGCTGTCCGAGCAGCCGATGTCGAGAAGATATTTGTTTACACCACAGTGGTTGTTGATGGCTTCAATGACTCTTTTTATATCCGGCCTGCTGAGGTTGATCAGTGTCTTGCTCACTTCAATTGATCGTTTTCTGCAGAATAATTTGGTGTGATCTCGTAGTTCTTCCATCTTTCAAAATTCTCATTTTTAAGCCAATCTTTGACCAAGGCCTTCCTCTTCGAGATAGAGATTCTGAACGTGGGCTCTGTACCCACGAAATCACACCCAGCTCCATCTCTTGCAAGAGAGTCTGCTATTTCGTTTCCTGGGATTTTTTTATCAGTTTGGGTCGGTCCATTGCTGATCCATGAAATACAGATCTAATGATCCTTTGTTTCGTCCGTTTCCTGGTATACCCATATGACCAGGAACCCAGACAACCGTTACGGAGCTAGTTTTGCCGAGTTCATTAAGTTTTTCTTTGCAGTCGAGTGTAGTAGTAGACCTGATCCAGGGAGAACTAACCGCTCGAATGGTGGACTGAATGTCTGTGCAAATGTAGATATTTTTGCCAGGAACCTTGGCGATCAATTCATCAGCACATAGTTTCGATATAGCGAAAAGCTCCGCCTGTTGCACTGATGCGTACCGACGTGTAGAAAAGTTTCTTTGTAAGTTCAAAGAGTCGCAGAAATACCCGGCTCCTGAGAAAATCACCCGCTTGGAGCCATTCTTGAAGCACACTATACCTTCAGTTGGAGGGAAAGCTTTTCATTCGCTAAGCCAATCGTCAGCTCCAGGAATGACAAACTCAAACCCATCATCAAGGCTGTACTCCACTCTAATCTGATCGCTCGGCATGAGTAGCCGTTCTTCCCTAATGATTTCAGTGATGGCAGAGTGGCCTTTTTCAAGAAGGGGAAGCCTGACAGGACACGAATTGAATTTTTGAAATCTTAGAACCGAAAATTTGACGACTTAGATTTAAATTAAAATTTGACGAAAAATGCAATGTATGTACGTTGTTTATCTAGAGATGAGCGGAAGCAGGTTTTCCTCTGAGTCGACTTAAATCTCACCATCTGAAACTTTATAAAGTCTTGAAAGATTTCAATTCTAAAAACTACTGGAAAGTTCCGAGGGGACCCGCACTCTGAGATTAAAGATTAAATTGTATGCAATTAATCCCATTAAATCTGAGGTCAGTCGACAAATAAATATATCAATCAATATGAATACAGACGGACGTTTTTATATTCTTACAGTTTGACTTTTACTGTTCAAAAAAACAATGGCATCAGGTAAAAGTGTAACAAAATAAAAACGTTTGAGTGTATTTTAAATCATAATGAAACAAATCTCTCTACTGTCTGATCTAGAGGTGAACGGGTTGCCCGAAATTCGAAAAAAAGCCCGCCCGAACCCGACCCGACCCGAACCCGAACTACTTTTCACGGGTTTGGGTTTCGAGCTTTCGGGTCTAGAAAATTCCGGTCGGTCGGGTTTCGGGTTTTAAAATTTCCGGTCGGGCGGGTTTCGGGTGTACTTTTTATCGGATTTACGATTCGGGTTCGATAATAATGCTACAAACTCAAGAGGGTGTTTATAAGCAAAGAGCTTTGAAAACTGTTTTTGACGAGTGTAGAGTTTGTATCCCGAGCCGAAGGCGAGGTATACAACTACAAGAGTCAAAAAACAGTTTTTAAAGCGAGTTGCTTAAAAATACACGAATGAGTTTGCAAGTGTCACGAAATTATCCAGAATGGATGACTTTTTAAGCATCCCCCACTGTATGCTGTTTTACTCGGTGTCCCAACCGAAAACGCGTCATTACATGTAATGAGAAGTTTCCGGTGGGGGCAACATGTAATGAATAGCATGTAATGAATAATTTCCGTGGGGTGCACACATATATGTAATGATAAGTTTTCGGTGGGACAACGAGTAAAATGTATTACAAAAATAATTATTCCGAAGTTCTTTCTTGGCCATGAAAGTACTTGCCTCTCCGATAAAAAAAAAGTTATAGCCACTCTTCTCCTTAATTGATTCATTCTTAATCTTTCCTTCAATTAAGTAAGTGTACACATTAGCCTCTAAAAGTGGTTGTCAAGTAGAAGCGTAACTTACTTTCGGCATCAACAAAGTCCCATCACGTTAAAATGAACAATTGCAATTATTTTGTCGATCTTTTAGTTTTACGCTGACGTGCAATTAAAAAATGTATACAGACCTGAATATATTTTCACAATTAGTGAAACAGGACAAGCATCCAATTAAAAATAATCAACTCAATTAAAAGCAATGTAACAATCTGTCGTTTAAAATGAATTAATTAATAAATCCACTCATATTTCTGACTACGTATGTGTATATATACGATTGTATGAAGGGTGCATATTGAGGTGTTTTACTGTGTTTGTACGTAGCATTACAATTGCACATAACATAACATACATTTTATGTGTACCAACCATTTCATCGTAACTCAGATTCGGACTATATAACGCACTCAATGCTACAGTGCAATGAAACGTACTAACAAGGTTTTCAGGCTCCGTACATCACTTCGAGTTGAGTTTAATCAATAATGTGAGAAGTTGTTACTAAATCAAAAAAGTAATTAAATTCATTTATTGTTAACGACACTGAAGTGACATTTCGTCATTTGTGGCATAAAAATCTGCCCTTAATTTGAATAATTGAAAATGTGACAGTGTCAGAAGTCAGATAACGATTTCTTTACATTCGTACATCTCATTACGTTGAAATCACTTTCCCTTGTCAAATTGTTTGCATGTTCCCGTACATGTTCTAGCTTCAACTGAACACACTCCGTTAACTGTACATACGAAACCGAAAAAGCTTTAATTAATTTAATTAAAATCCTCTTGTACGAACACTCACTAATTGGCTATTTTTCTATATCGTATAGAAAATGTATAGCACAACACATTCACCTAGAGCAGCAATTATAGATCTATATAATAGAGAAGGTAGCGTACGGATGTTGAGCTATGTGTGCTGCATAAATGTGTGCTCAAATTTCTTTTAAAAACACATGAGAGAGTAGGGTGATGATATTTTTATGTTATTATTTTTAACAACCTTAATTGGGCACTTGTGAATTCGTTTTTCTTTGGTATTCGAATGCAACTAGTGTGCTGGGTTGATTGGAAAGAAGAATCTTCCCAACAAATATTTAATTGGCACTTTTCGTTTTGTTTTATTGTCAAAATTAATTGCTAGAATAAAATATATTTGTTCAGGGAGTTGCTAGCAGAATTGTCTAGGGGACACGCAGGAAATTCCCTCAAAATTTCAATTGCTTTCAATAATCAAAAGTGATTTCAAAATACCGTAGTGTGGAAACTAATAATTCCAATAATCAAAATTGGATTTGTTGGAAAAACGCCACTCAGAAACTTCCATCTTTTTCTGACTGCGCTCTTTCGAGAATTTGATTGATATCTACAAGTGCTGTGACCTCTCTACTAGAAGTGATATAACGCCATTCACAGTGGGATGAAAGTGTATTCAAACCAAACCTATTTTCCATACTAACAGCACCTTAAAATTTTAATACAATTACACGTTTTTATTTTGTTACACAATTACAAGACTTTAGTTTATTGTGGATCTTGTCAATTCCACAACTTTGACAGTAGAACCATAGACTTTTTTTGACTAGACAGGAATGTTAGCATGGCGCCAAATTTGAAATAAGAAATGCAGAAGCATAATAATTTGTCGTATTTTATGTTCTTCTAATGTTCCTTAAACTTCATCAATTTTAGTTTTTTAGCCACATTTCTGAAAATTCTCAAATTTCTCAATATTTTGAAATTTATTAAATCTACAAAATAAAATTTTAAATGTGAAATGCAGAAGCATAACTATTTTCTCGTAGTTTGTGTTCTTCTAACATTCCTCAAACTTTAATAATTTCAGTTTTTCAGCAAAATTTTTGAAAGTTCTCAAATTTCTAAATTTTTGTGAAATTTATTAAATTTACAAAAAATTTAAAATTTCTGAAAAGTTTTCAAAATCATTGAGATCGGAATTTTGAAAAATAATGAAAATTATCAAATTTGGAAGAATTTTCACACAAAGAATTTCTATGAGTTTCAGATTTAACATTTTGTCAGAAATTTTGAGTTTTGTAACTTCTCTACACTTTTTAAACATTTAAGAAATTTATGAAAATTCTTGAAATTTTAAAATTACTAAAATTTCAAATTTGAAAATATTTCATGATTTGCTATTAGTCATTTTGAAATTTCAAGAATTTTCATCAATTTCTAAAATGTTTAAAAAGTGCTGAAGTTACAAAAGTCCAAATTTCTGAGAAAATGTTAAATCTGAAATTCATAGAAATTCCCCATTCCATGCATGATTGTGAGAGAACGACGACTGCAGGCTAAACGAAGCTTTTTCTAAATTTTCGTTAAATGAACGAATTGCAGATAAAACGTCTGTAATACTTTCTGCCATACAACATATATCTCAAAAATCAAAGTTTCAGTGTGCAGACATCGTTCTCTCTCAAGGCCTTACATGGAATGGCCCATAAAAATTCATCAAAATTTGATAATTTTCTTTATTTTTCAAAATTCCGATCTCCATGAATTTTAAAACTTTTCAGAAATTCGAAATTTTTTGTAAATTTAATAAATTTCACAAAAATTGAGAAATTTGAGAACTTTCAAAAATTTGGCCGAAAAACTAAAATTGTTAAAGTTTAAGGAATGTTAGAAGAACATAAACTACGACAAATTGTTATGCTTCTGCATTTCGCATTTCAAATTTGGCGCCATGCTAACATTCCCGTCTAGCCAAAAAAGTCTATGGTTCTACTGTCAAAGTTGTGGAATTGACAATAAACTAAAATTGTGTAACAAAATAAAAACGTTTAACCGTATTTCTGGACCGGCACTTCATTTTATTCATCTAGAAATGATTTATTATTAGCTAAAAAACTATAAGCGATGGGACTGAATTCTTCTCTATTCCTCGGACTGCCGATGGAAGTATCTTAGTTACCGTCGTTCATTCTTAAATCCTTAAAAAATCAAAACGACTAAAAAGTCGTATGACCAGATCCGATTTAAGAATGAATTTGGGAATTCTTCAACCAGATTGTATGAATCTCAAATACATCATCTCTTCATTTTCATTTCTCATTTTTCACAAAAATGACTAACAAGACCACAAACAGTTCGATCCAGAACAAATTTTCTTCTACGATTTTCTCAGGATAGTCCACAGTTTCCATTGACACCAAAATTCGGATAATCGACTAGGTGGTGTATATCAGATTGGTTGTGGTATTCGCGAATTCACTCTTAAGGATTAGATCGATCGAAGAACGTTAAATTGAATAATGGAACTTAACGATTTCTTGTTTTACTGTCATCAAGAGACTTCACCCCACCATAACAAAGAAATTAAGATTACAGAGAAAGGAAATGATGGTGGGGTAGGGGGTCGTTGTTCCCCGTTTTGTCCCCTAAAGTAGAATTCAGCTAATGAGACGATGCGCTGTGTCACTGGTGTTTCAATACAAATTTACAAGGGAGTTATCTTATTTACGAGGGTAAAGGTCTTAAGTCTTATGTATTAACCTGTTTACTAATGTATGAATACCTTCATTCAATTTTTCGACAAACTCATCAGAAACACAATAAGCGTCTGCTTCTACCAATCATAATAAAAACAAGATTTCAATTTAATTGCTAAAGCGAAACAAACAAAAATTTATTTAATTTCTTTTATAGAAATAAATACAATTTTAATTAATTAGTCGTGCCTCTTGCTCATAAAAAACAATGAAAGTAAATGCCTTATTCACCCCCTGCTGTCGTTAGGTTTTATATACAATACGTATTTCTCCCCATTTATCATAAACGTTCGTTACACGTTGCGCTACGACTCATAGATAGGCTTCCCTTACAGATATTACATACCGCACGCACATTTTCAGTTTCCTTCTGATTTTCATTTTTCATACAGCAATCAACGAAAATGTGTGTGTAACTTAAACACACTGATATAAAATAAACCACGTTTATTAAGTGCCTTTCTCTTTCAATTTAATTTTATCTGCCTCTGTTTATGTGGGCTATGCATGAAAATGTTCCAGTTGGTATGGCTTGTATGAAAATGGATGTTACGAAGGAAAACAAAAACTGATTTCTTTATTTGATTTATTTGTTTAACTAATAACTTCTATGTGTTAAGTGGGACGGGACCTACGCACAAGAGAAGGTGGTTGCAGGTCTTGTTAAGTCTGTAAAGAAAGTGTCATGGTAATACCGTGCAATATTAATGTTTAAGCGTATTCCAATGATTGCAACCCACACCGGCTAGGTACTTTAGCGTCACATTGCACCTAGAGGTGTGCGCCATTATATTCTTCTCAATGCTTCAAGAAATTTTTTAGCGGACGCCTAGAAAAATTGACCGGCGCACACCTCTAGATCGAATGTGACCTAGCCGTTTTGGATTGAATTCGTCAACATTAACATTGTACGGTATGCCACCTTCTTTAGTTGTAAACACATTCGAAAAATAGGGCAAAAATTCGGATTTGACACCATTAAGTCATCGCATTTACATTGAAAATAAAATGGATGGTAATAAACAACCGATAAAAGATAAAGGAAATACTGGCAAAAAGCAATTTCCCAACGAAAACGACCGAGAACTTGACACACCAAGTATGGAATTCGTCGAACAGAAATGACAACCATCGAACAGTCAAAGTTACCGATTCCTGAATGACACAACAATGAATGCCACGACTGATGAACACAATGCAACAGTAAACAGAACGGCAACGAATCTAACACAGGAACGAAAGGGAGCTAAAAGGTGCCCCGGCATGTCATACATTCCAGGTCTTTCGGAACAACTGTCAAGGAAGTTAAAAAGTTGCGCACCGAATCTGACGATAGCACCACGTCCACCCGAAAAAGTGTCGAGGCTGTTTTCGGATATGAAGCAAAAACTCAAGCCTGGCCAATGCTAATGTGTAGTGAATGGGATACCATGATCAGGGTGCCGTCTTTGGTACTATGGTGAAACGAAGTGGTCTCTACAAAATCGTTGCAAATTAAGCCACATAAAGGATCTGAAAAACATTAAAAGCAAACCAAATACAACGACACTGGTCCATCACACGAACACAAGCAAACACCAATTTGATTTTGATGGGAAAAAAGTAATGAAGAAAGTCAGAACGGCTAGAACTTTGAAAATCAACGAAACAAACCAAATAATAATGAATGAACACCAGGCAGTGAATTTCAAAAAAGATTCCGAACATGTTTCGCCGGAGTTCTACAACCTAATCAAAAAGACCAAGAAAACTCGCACTATAAACAATCGGAAATATTCGAAACAAGTGAACATAGCCAAATTATTCGAAGATGACACCTGACAGATGACATTTAAAACATCACACAGAAAAAGAAGAAGAGCAGAAAAACAAAAGCAGAGGGAAATTATAATTTGTATTTAATCATTTAGTCAAATTTTTCTGTGATAAATTGTAGCAGTACGTTTTTGAAAAAAGAAATCAAAAAGAAAGGAACGTCAATGTTGACGTATTTTTCATTTATTGTGTATTTTCAGCTTGAAGATGGTTGATATGATCAACCGAATGCAAGTGCAAGTATACAATAGGCTGTGTCGTGCATCACTTTTTCATCAGGCAATAAATCTATCTTCGAGTAAGAAAACACTGATGGCGACACCGACACTCGGCTACATGTCATAATTAGATTCAAAACATTCCAAATAAATAAATATGTTATGACTGTTCCTTGCTTAAAAGAATGCCCGGTCCGGTGTCCGAAGTTAAAATTTCATAAATTTCGTCAAGATAAGGCAGTAAAAAGTGGATAGTTTATTCGTAGGGAAGTTGTTGTTGTGTATGGAGATTATTTTTGTGAATTTATGAACGACGAAAAACGATTAATAAAGTGTAGTGTCCCCGTACCGTGGCAGATTCCCCAACATCTAGTGTTTAATCGAAAGCTTGCCATAAAAACATACTGTCAGACACTAGTCAACCCCAAATATAAATGAAGCAGAGGTTTTTTTGATAAATACTGATGTGTTGGCGTCGATTACGCGGTCAGAACACTTTCGGTCATGTGAAACTGAATCGACAGCATTGGATGTAAATACTTTACCAGAAATATTTTTGATTTCGTTTCAGATGTTTAGGAACCAAAAAGTTTTAATTTCTGTTTTAAAGTCTTGACAGTTTCTTTATTTTCTTTTTTTGGGGAAATTGTGGAGAAACAAAAATAAACGAAAAAGAAAAGTAATTGTTTATAACTTAAATTGTAATTTCAAATGCAACTGTCATAATCTGACATGTAGCCGCCTGTCGGTGGCGTCATTTTTGTTGCGGTCTTTGCATAAACTAAAAACTCAATCTATTAGAATAAAAAGTAGCCATCGACGTTTCAATTGGTCAGTACCAAGCAAAACAACTCAAAGAACATAATTCAAATGTTCAAATCAACAATTTGCCTTTACAAAAAATTTAAAACGATTGCCTTTTGGCTAGGTTTTCATTCTAGTTTTTACAAGAAAAATAAAATCTCTCTTGTTTCTCGGTAAATAAAGAATGTAGAGTTGTTAGTCGGGTCATTGCTAAGTCAAAATCAAAAAACTCCTCAAAAGCTCGGCAAGAATTTAAAGTGAATGTTTTTTCACTTATACGTAAGAAAGTCGCAATATTGAGTGTTAAATGGGAACAACTGTGAAGACGAGCTCCAGTCGATCTTATTGATTTTGTTGTAAAAACTATCAAATTTGTATGAGAATTTTGGCATTGCCTTCAAATGACCAGGTTATTTGAATGTTTTCTTTTCACGTAAACTGGTCAAGTAATAAATAACCCGAGACTTATGGTAGTAGTCATCTGTCATCATTTCTCATGATTTTTAACATTTCTTTCATGTTTACAATTAACTCTGTCAATCACGCAAAGCTTTAATTTAACCATTCCACAACAGAATTACAACTGTTGCATTAAAACTACACTACGATGAAACAAAATCAGAAAACACATTTCTGTGTACTCAAGCTGATTACTTCACATCCGAGCCGGTTCTTCCATATGGTCAATTCTCACACAGAATCACATTACATTCATAGTTAATATAATAACATTTTGATTTGAGTCTCTTTTCAAAAGATACGATTCTTTCCAATCCATGTAGACAGAAATGAACCAATAACAGTGGAAATAAAATTCTTATCGTCTTTTTATTTTCATATTATTTATCCTTTACCTTTATCAAAAAATTTTGTGTATTACAACTCGCATAAAGAATCATTTCTTTGAGCACAACGAACACCATGTTTCCAATTCTAACATTTTTATATCTCTTCGCTGTATAACGTTAGCCTATTTCATCATTCAACCACCTACATAGTATATATCAACAATAAGTGGGGTATTATAGAAAAATGGAGCCAAGTATTTTCCTTACTTCAAATAGTTAAACGTTGAAAGAGAAAATGCTTGCTGATGACAAACAGGTGTTACAGTTCGCACGGTATTTTACGATACTAAAACCTCTATTATTGAAAACATCACCCACCGCATTTGGATTTGTATGTGGTGTCTGGAGTATGAATATGAATACTCTTATGTGAACGAAATATGCTGCGATACGGAAGATAGAATTATTGTTTTTTTTTTCTGTTTTTTGGGTTATTTACATTAAGCACGATGTTTATGATTTTTCATAAAACAGGAGAGAAAAAGAAATTCAGAATACTAACTGCGGTATTGATTTGGACTTGCTGTTGCTTCCTAATTAGATTACAGAATTTAACTTCTTTCGTTAGGTTTCCGTTAAGTTAAATTAAAAACAGCAAATGGTTTCGGTAGTGATATATGGATTCAGAAATCTTTAATACGTTGCTATCCTCCTTTACTGTGTACTAGGGTTGCCACACGACCTATCTTTCATATTAATGGATTTAAAGGGATTAATTCCAATTGTTTCAAAATCGGAGAAGAAGATTTCATCCTTTGTAAGTGATGCTGAGTCAATAAAAATATTTCCTTTTTAAATTTGACAATATTTATTACTATCTGACCGGATAGCTACTGCTACTAGGGGCTATCCATAAAGTACGTACGTTTTTCAGAGGGGTGTGGGGGAGTAGTTTGACAAAAGCGACGCTCCATATATTTCGATTTGAATGTTCATACATTTTTGCGTACGAGGTGGGTCTAAAAGTCGTCATTTTTAGCGTACGTACTTCATGGATTGCTTCAACTCAGGTTTAGTCAAGGAGAGGGAAAGAAATCCTAATTTTAGTGTTACGTAATTTGTGAAAGGCCGCATTTAAACTCGGTTGCTGAACCTGTTGGAATACCAATAACCTCGCTGCATAAGCACCTATTATTACCTACCTACAAGCTTCTATATTACATATCAAGAGTTAAGAGCACGTCGCAAAAATTTGCGATGTTTTTTTAGCACAGAATCCTGAGTAAATATCAAATTATTCAAAATTATAGCTCATGTACTGTGAGAGAATGACTCTTACACATAGATGCATCAGAATTCGCAAAGTTTAAGTAGGAAGATACAAATTTGTTATGAAATAACATTGCAAACGAACTTAGAATGCGATGATTTTTCAAAGCAACTTTCGACCTTCATACTCAAACTTTTTGAATTCTGATTCATCTATTATTCGTGCAAGGGTCATTCCCTCACAGTACATGAGCTACAATTTTAAAAAATTTGTTATTTACGCAGGATTCTGTTCTAAAAAAAACATCGCAAATTTGACAGTTCACATTTTTGCGATGCTATGACATGCACGTAATAGTTGTACGTACCATACGTTAAATACGAAATCTACTCCATCTACAGTAACCTCTATGAACCGTTGAAATTCTAATCAAACTAAAATAATGATCTGGCATTCCTATTTAATATAAAAACTGTTTAGGTGTAATCCAATTTCTATAAGGGGATTCTTTGATTTAATTCTTTTAATTAATTTAATATTTTTGCTTTGCTTACAGAATTGTCGCAAGCACAATGACAACGTCACAGTAGACTCGATACAATAACATT
>CM055403.1:186389084-186406433 GCA_029228625.1 Pseudolycoriella hygida | reverse complement strand
CTATAAAGTGAAACTTTTGCTCTAACAAGAAAAAAAAATTTAGTAAAAAATAGAAAACTTTGGTTAGAAAATTTAAAAATTTCGATAACAAATTCAAAATGTCAGATAAATTTTAAAAGGAAAATTTTCTTTACTTTTCTGACTTCCTGACATTTTTATACGAAAAAATGTTTTATAACTTTTTACTCGAAAAATCTTTGACTTATTTGAACGTCAGTGTTACAATAAGCTTTATTTATTTACAGAAAGTAATTGAATGTGAAAAGAAAAATTTGGTACAGGCGGGGAATCGAACCACCGCACAAGCACGTCATCGCATTCTATTCGAGTGTCCTATCCATACCTATTCAATTCTCATTCAATTATTGTTGATTAACCGTTGTCATGTATTTATTTCAATGATCTCTGTACTATGTTTAGTTGTATACTCATTAGAGTGTTCCAAAAATGTATGGAAAAATTAAGTGGGCGAAAAGTCTGGGGCCACCGGCCGAAAATGATTCAAAATTGGTCACTGATAATTGAGAAAACCATGAAAAATGCAGGTTTTGCGAAAATTGCATGAAACTTTCATCAACATCTTAACGGAATTTATCAACAAAACATATTCAAAGACCAGCACGTAAAGCCTCGATGTACCAAACTCTTACTATTATCAACAATATAATGCGCATTAGAATGCATAGTCAAGTTCTTTTAGAACTATCAGAATTTAAACGACTCTCAGAAATTACCCAAAGTAATGTCGAAAGCCCTCCCGAAGTACATTTTCTGAACTCTGACACCAATCAAGCGTTGTCTAATGTTCTTATCTCTTTGAGTTCTAGAAGTAGCTGAATCTCAGGATTGAGACATTTTTCTGGAAAACCCTGAAACGCGCGTTCGATAACATTTAATTCTCTACAACTTTGCCTTTGGAAGCAACTTTCCATCTGTCATAGTTCTTGAGATATGACTCATCCCTACCAATTCTAGAAGTGGCTGAATCTCGGGATTGGGAGGTTTCTGGGGAAAACCTTGAAACTTACTTACTTACTTAACCGGCCCTACAACCCATTAAGGGTCTTGGCCTTCTCCAACATGCTTCTCCAAAATGCTTCTCCAATCGGACCTATCCTCAGCTAACGTCTTCCAGCTGGTTACTCCCGCAGTTCTCAGGTTGGCAAAAGCTGCATCGCACCATCTGGATTTTGGTCTGCCTGCACTTCTTTTGCCTTCCGGTTTGGTGATAAAAAGTTTCTTCGGGATACGATTGTCGTCCATACGCTGCACATGACCAAGCCATCGTAGTCTGTTAATTTTTATTGTTCTAAATATGTCCGGCTCTACATTAAGCTGTATAAGCTCATGATTAAATCGTCTGCGCCATCTGTTCATATTTTCGTCATATACTGGTCCGAAAATTGTCCGCAGTACCTTTCTTTCGAACGTGAGCAGCGATTGTTCGTCTTTCTGAGTCATGCACCACGACTCCGACCCATACGTAACTATTGGTCTTATCACAGATTTGTACAGTGCGCATTTAGAGTTTCTGCTTACTGATTTGGACTTTAAAATTTTTATCAGGCTGTAATAACTCCGGTTGGCAACAGTTATCCGTCTTTTGATTTCGTCCATGATTACGTTGTCAGAATTAAGCAGAGATCCAAGATATACGAACTTGTCTACCACCTTAAATGTGTGTGTGTCAATTGTTACGCTTTGGTCGTGTTGTCGATTCGATGGGGAGACAATCATGTATTCGGTCTTTGCGTCATTAACCTTCAACCCGAGGTCGGTACCTTTTCTGTCCAAAGCCGTGAACTTTTCCTTAACAGCTTCCATGTTTCGGCCCAAGATATCCAAGTCATCAGCGAAGCCCAGCAATTGACTGGATTTGGTGAAAATGGTGCTGCTGTTGTCGATGTCCATGGTTCTCACTGCTGCTTCAAGGGTCAAATTAAAAAGCAGCGTCGCGAGCGGATCACCTTGACGTAGTCCTTCCTCAATGTCGAAAGCGTCTGACAATTTGCTTCGGATTCTTAGTCGGCTGTTAGCTCCATCCATTGTCAACTTTGTTAGCGAGATTAGTTTTTTGGGAACCCCTAATTCCTCCATCACTCTCCATAACTTCCTCCTGTTGACACTGTCGTATGCTGCTTTGAAGTCTACGAACAAATGGTGTATTTTCACGTTGTACTCCTTACACTTCTCCAAGATCTGTCTAATGCTAAACAGCTGGTCCGTTGTTGAACGACCTACACGAAAACCACCTTGATATTCACCAACAGTAGATTCCATGTATGGAAGAAGGCGTTTGTATAGAATATTCGTAAGAATCTTGTAGGCGATATTCAAAAGCGAAATTCCTCGATAGTTGCCACACTCCAATTTGTCGCCTTTCTTGTACAAAGGGCAGATGATGCTAGTCTTCCACTCTCCCGGCAACTCCTCGACATTCCAGATGCGCTTGATGAGCTCGTGCATCTCCATAAATAATGCGTTACCACCGTGCTTGAAAAGTTCTCCAGGTATGTTGTCGGTTCCTGGGGCTTTGAAATTTTTGAGCTTTAAAATTTCATGCTCCACTTCCTGTAGCGTTGGTTCTGCAATATGTGGCTGCGCGGTCTGAAATGGTAAGTTGTTGTTGGTGTCATTTCGCTTCGGTGGTCTGTTCGGGTTCAGCAGTTCCTTAAAGTACTCCGCCCATCGTCTGATGCACCTTTCCTCATCTGCTACGACCAACCCATCCTTGTCCTTGCACAATAAAGGTTGTTGACTGTAACCTTTCCTCGATTCGTTTACTTTCCGGTAAAAATTCCGCGTCTCTTTTCGATTACCAAACCTTTCAATTTCGATTAAAACTTCCTTGTCATGTTGTCGCTTTTTTCTTCGGAATAGTTTCTTCTCGAAATTTCTCTTCGAACGGTACTCTGCCATGCCAGCTCGAGTGCATCTATTTAGATATCTCGCTCGAGCCGCATTTTTGTCATCCAGTGCTTTCCTGCATTCGTCATCGAACCAGTCATTTCTTTTCTTTCCCGTTCTCGTTCCTATCGTCTCTGCTGCGGCTTGCTCTACGTTTCGTCTAATTTGATTCCATGCATCGTCTACGTTTCGTTGTTCGCTTTCCATTCCGTCAATAATTTTCTTCTCCAAACTATCCACATATTGTCGTTTAATAGTTTCGTCCTGCAGTTTCTCGACGTTCCACTTTTCCAATGTCGGCTGTCGATTGTGTGAAATCGAAACTCGAGCCCTAACAACCACCTTTACCAAGTAGTGATCTGAATCGATGTTCGGTCCCCTACAACTTTTGACATCCAAAACATTTGAACAGTGACGCCCATCTATGAACACGTGGTCAATCTGGTTTTTGGTTCGTCCATCAGGTGATACCCATGTCGCTTTGTGGATGTCTTTATGTTCGAAATAGGTACTGCAGACAATCATGTTCCTTGACGCTGCGAAATCAATTGCCAACGTTCCATTTTCGCTTGTCTTTTCGTGGAGGCTATATTTACCAATAGTGGAACGGTAGTAGACTTCGCGACCTATCTTGGCATTCAAATCCCCAAGTATGATTTTGATGTCTCGATTCGGTGCTCCATCATACACTTTCACCAGTTTCTCGTAAAATAGCTCCTTCGCTTCATTATCTTTTTCCTCCGTTGGAGCGTAGACGTTAATAAGAGTACAATTGAAAAATTTTCCTTTTATCAGTAGAGTGCATATTCGTTCGTTGACAGGAGTGAAACCAATCACCGCGTTTCTGGCTCTACCGAAGACCATGAAGCCTGTTCCGTATCCTCTTGGGCTGTCGTTGCTCTTGCCGCTGTAATAAAACGTAAAGTCTCTACTGATCATAGAATCCTTCCCAGGCCATCTAGTTTCCTGTACTGCTGTAATGTCAAGTTTAGTCGCCCTTAGCGCACTAGTGAGTGATCTCAACCCTCCTGGCCGTAACAGAGATCTAACAATCCATGTTCCTAATTGTAAATCGTTGTCCTTTTTCGTTGCCTAAGTCGTTGCCGTTTATCCTGTCCAATCCGAGGCTCTGTTGTTGAATTCATAACCATATTGCTTTTTTTGAGTGTGGTATGGTGGCTAGCCACACGCACAACCCACTAATTCGATTCCCCTCTGACCCGTGGGCAAGTCATCAGGTAGCACTCTTAAGTTTAGCACAAAACTCCGAAGAGAAATGAGATCCCGGGGACTACGACTTGGACGTAAAAAGAGCACTTGATAGTTAGACAGTTGCACGCCTGGCACATGACACGGACTACCACACTCCGCTCATATGCAATCAGGCGCTACCCTATCTAACTACCCAATCCCCTAAAAACCTTGAAACGCGTTCGCTAAAATTTAATTCTCTACAACTTTGCTATTGGAAGCAACTTTCCATCTGTCATAGTTCTTGAGATATGACTCATCCCTACCAATTCTAGAAATGGCTAAATCTCGGGATTGGAAGGTTTCTGGGGAAAACCCTGAAACACGTGTTTGCTAAAATTTATTTCTCTACAACTTTGCCTTTCGGAGCAACTTTCTATCTGTCATAGTTCTTGATACATGAATCATCCCTACCATTTCTAGAAGTGGCTAAATCTCGGGATTGGGCCTTTTCTGGGGAAAACCTTGTTCGCTAAAATTTAGTACTCTTTATCCCAGCTTTATCCCAGAAAGTAGCTTTCTAACTGCCTTAATTCTAGAGATATCTGAGAAAAAGTCTTACCGACCCCCAAAAAACCATGTTTTTGGACACCTTTTCGACTATATTTCTACCCGATCGAGTTTGCTCATATTTGAACTTGAACCATGGGACATATGTACCTTTCATCGAAAAAAAAGTTCAGTGTGATCGGTGCAGCCGTTTCGAAAAAAAGTGGAGTCGGACAATTTTTTAAGTATTGGATGTGTGGGAGCCCTGAATTTGTAGTAAATGTATAGGACCTTCGAACTTAGTACGGGTCCAAAAAGAGAATTTTCAACGAAAACGAAAATTCCCAACGCAGAAGCAAAAATCAAACTAATATTTCCAACCCGTTGTACTGGACTTTCAGTATTAATTTTAAAAATTTATTTTTTTGTTGAAAATTGTCATTTTGTTGAAAAATTCCGTGTTTGTCAAAAAGCGCTGAAGTTCCCTAATACTATTCAAAACATGGGTGTGTGTGCTTGTGTGAGTCTGTATTTGCTTAACTCAAAGCTTCTATTTTGAAGCTATTTTGGTAAATTGCCTCTTTGTCTAACAATAATCACATCATAAGAGTTAAAATACTTTGTTTGTCGAAACATGCTATTTTTGTCAAACAACCCTATATGTTAACATCTTATTTTGTAGTGCTATCCAAACAGAAGATTTCATAGAAGAACGTTTTTCACAAAATTTTGAACTCGTTGAGTTCTAGAGGTAAGAAGATCTGCTGACAAATTGCTCTTTGGCTGGGTCTCACATTTCCTCGACACGACACGTTTCTTTGGACTATTCTGAGTAGATTAAATCAAACTTGCTTGAACATGACTCTTCTCATCTTATGAAAGTTTCATGAAATTTTCATAAAACCTGCATTTTGCATGATTTTCTCAATTTTCTGAAACCTGTGAGACCTGGACTTTGACAATATAACAAGAGAACAGATTGAGATGCTTCGAAAGGAAGATCCAAAGGTCAATCTGCGGGCCGGTCAAAGTAGGAGAAATGTGGAGAATCAGAACAAACATGGAGCTAGAGTAAATTTTTGCCACAGAAAATATCATAAGCGTCATCAGAACAGCACATCTAAGATGGGCAGGTCATTTGACCAGAATGAACGAGACTACGGTAGCAAAAAAAGTTCTAGTGAACAGAGTCGATGGAACGAGACCAAGAGGAAGGCCGAGGACGAGATGGATTGATTGCGTGGAAAGCGACCTGAATGAGCTGAGAGTCAGTAATTGGAAAGTGGTAACCGAAAATCGCGACAAATGGCGAAAAGAAGTTGTGGAGTCAACCAAAAAGTGCTTGGGCCAATAAAGGCTGCTAAGAAGAAGAAATCATAATTTGGAATATACGAAGAAATGTCATGTGAAGTACCGACATTCAAATTGTATGCAAAGCTTCCATAAAAGGAGAGGGCATTCGATTGGATGCCGAGGCAACAGTTGTTTGAGATTTTTGGCAACAGGATCACTAGGGAAGTTTGTTTGGAGTATAGAAAAGAGTAATTATGCGGGGACCAAGGCTGTGGTTAGAATAGTTGACGAAATCATTCGAGTAGGTGTGGTAGCATTCTGGGACTGAGACATAAAAACCTCACATAGAAAAGTAGTTAATGGTCCGTAAGGTGTAATGATGAAGTCATTGCTAAGACTAACATTCTTCTTAAGAATCTTAAACGACAGCTCGTTTTACATCTACCACGTTTCATGAGTTGTATAAAACTCAGTAGTTTTTTAAAAAATAGCGGAATCGCAATCAGTAACTATACAAAAATACATGGTGTAATGGGTAAGAGACATGATTCGCTGATTGTTACCAAAAACTGTCTGATTCAAAAAGTCTAAGAATTATCAGATTACTCGTTAGGGAATTTTCTACTTGAGGAAAGTACAAACACTCAGGAGGTTCGAAGTACCTTATGTTCATATTTTATTTATACCGTTTAAGTGTTTGTCGAAGAAAGCAACATTTTTAGTACAACATCAAATTGTTGTTGGATTTTGGCTTATTGTAAAATCTTTCGTCGAAAAACGTTCAAAAAACCTTCTCACAAATTTTCTGTGCTGATGACGTTATGCTACTACAATTTTCTTCTAAATTAAACAATGAACGCTTGACTGATATCACCATATTTGAAAAGCAAAATTGCATCCATGCATTCGTCGTATTTTCATTTGTCCAACGATTTTTAATTTTTGTCTCACTTTTTTTTCAATTTTTCATTTTGAAACTTTAATTTCCTCTACACATGGCGTGATTTAATTAAAATTTTTCACTTCTTTCTGGCAATTTTTTCCTAACAACAAAATAAAAATGAAAAATCATAACTCTTTCCCTTCATTAATAAAAAATAATTGCATATCGTTTTGTTGTCCTAACACCGACAATGTGTTCGAAACAAAAAAAAAAAGCAAAACAGGAAAAAAAATGTTGTAGAAAATCGATACATATCAAATCAACTCAAACACAACCCTCCGTGTATGCATCGTGTGATACGCTGAATGTATGATGTATGGAACTCAGGTAATTGTGTGCCGAATATGCCGTAAATGTATGTAACTCTTATAATTACAGCGGTGCATGATATAATGTATTACAGTTTCTGTTTTACATCACAATGTTAAGCATTTACAGCAACATTACGTTGATTGAATGTATATGAATCGTTCATTAAGCTAGAACTAAACATTTGGGCTTCAAAGAAGTTGAAAGGATTCGTTATTGAAATTTGATGAAATGCTTTGATTTGAATGTGACATCAGTTACATGTCATTCTCTGAGAAATGGACGAACGGTGAACGGGTCATGTCTGATTTTGGAAGTAAAATTCCGTATTCTCAAAGCAGGGATTAAAACAAAGTCTCTTCCGGTGGAATACTACGGTAGTCAATGAACTTTTACTCCTGGTGAGTATTCTGTGGCATGATGTCAAACTCTGGGAAAAGACTTTTTATAAATCCTCTAGTTGTTGGGAATGGTAGATAAAGATTTTATGTAAAAAACTCACAGAAATTGTGAAAATATTTCGGGTTGTCAGTTTTCGCGCGAAATTTTGGATCTCTGGAGCTGGAACCGAATGTTTTATGATGCTTTCCTTAATGAATTTGGTGTAAATTTAAGATTAGCATGGCGCCACTTAAATGGCGTCGTGTGCCACGTAGAGTAGATTCTCATGTTTTACAAGATCGCGAACTTATAACCAGAAGTGGGAAAATAAAAGTTGTTTGGTAGGAAAGTCCAAAAATTCAAAATTCCACAAAATTTTTTGTTTGACGATAAAATATGTAAGCAAGTTTTTCCTTGGAGCAGAGACATTAGCGGTCGGAAGGAGCTGTGTGTGCCTGACGGGAAGTCAGGTGGTGAATAAGCGAATTCTCATTTGCACTGATAGCGAGTCGACGCGCTTTTATCTTATCAGTTTGCGGCAAAATTAACACTAGAAACCAGAGTGGCACCGGATGCGGTCACAGAGGACAATAAAGTATCTCTGGTATGGATTCCAGGACACTCAGGTATTCTAGGTAACGAGAGGGCCGATTAGCTGGTGAGGCAATGTAGCGAAACCTCCTTCATTGGACCTGAACCAGCCCTGGGTATTAAAAACGGACAGGTTATGGGACTCATAAAAGGGCGGACTCTCGAAAGATTTTGGGAAGGGATGTAACCCACAGACCACCAAGAACCTCTTAAACCTTAATAGGAAAAACTTAAGGTCGACAGTGGGAATGCTTACGGGCCACAACACACTGAGATACCATCTAAACAAAATGGGGCTCCGCAGTGACCCGAACTGCAGAAGGTGCGGTGACGTACCAGAAACAGCAAAACATTTTCTGCTACACTGTCCAAGCCTCATGAACTTAAGGGTGAAGTGGTTACGAGACTTTTACCTTACCATTGAAGAATTCCGGAAGATACCGATAACTAACATAGCTTCTTTCATCACAGGAAGCAAATGGCTCGACGAACCCCTTCATGGGGGGGGGGGGCTATTACAACAACACTACCATCATACAGCAAACGCACTTTTCACACATTTCATTGTACCCTAAATAAATCAATCAAGCAAGTTTTTCTTTCACGGAATTGCATCTCTTTCATAATTGTGCAGGGCGTCCTTCACTGACGCAATGATCCATAGGCAGATAAACATAAATCACAAAGGAAAAATCGATGTCATTATTAGAGACGGCGCGGCGTCAGAGTTTATCGGAAAAGTCCGTTAAATGCATAATAAGATCTGAACAAAATTGATAAAATCACACACATTTCAAACATTTCAAACAGGAGTTTGGTTCTTACACCTGTCGATAGAACGATGAGCCCGTTCGATAATTTACAACTTAAAGGTGTATGACTCCAACTCAAGGATAATAATAGGGTAAGTAGGTAGGAGCCACAGTCGGGGTAGGACGGAATGTCCAAAAAAAATGTCCCCAACCAAAATATCCACAAACAAAAAACCGGACACACAAGTTTAACCAGGAAAAAAACCGGACAAAATATCCCCAACCAAAATATCCCCTCAGACAAAAAATCACCTCAGAAAGTACTAATTGCGAAGTTGCAGCGCCGCAGGCCTTGAATTTAATTCGTAAATAAAAAAGCGAGGGGCGCCAGCCCTCGCAATAGGGGCGTCAAGGGGGAAATATTTCCCCTTGCGGGGTCCAAGAGGCAGATCCCCCAGCGGGGTTTGGGACAGTACCCCATTCACTTGAGACCGCCTGCAGGGCGTAAAAAAGCCAGCCGCAGCCGCGGGGGTGAGGGGGCAGAGCCCCCCAATACGCAAAATAATATCTAATTAATAATACCTGCCTATATCCACCACTTCTGAGTAAACATTATATCTGGGGATATTTTGTCCGGTTTATGTGGGATATTTTGTCCCGGGATAATTTGTCAGGGGATATTTTTTCTTTGGATAATCGGTCCTAGAGCCACCACAGTCACCTCATGATTTTTGCAGCGCCTCACAGTGCTCTTAATTATATAACTGCTCAGTAATTTGAGAAAGAAATTTTTTGTCTTCAGCAAAGTTATTCACCATGAAATAAGGATCAACTTGCTTAAGAAACTATCAATTATATTTCAGAAGTTAATGAATGCTGAAGTCGAACTTTCCGAAAAACGCAGTGTTCTGGTCAAAATTGCCGAACTCTTCCGGAGTTTGATATAGACATTTTTAGTCTTCAGCAAAGTTGCTCAGCACGAAATGAGAAACAACTTTGCTCAAGAAGCTTTTCCATCAATTTTATTTCTGTTGAATTCTGTTAATTTGGAATTCGAAAATTTGTCCAAGAATAACAGGTCATAACTTCCGAAATAAAATTAATTGAAAAATTGCTTCTTCAGCAAAGTTGTTCCTCATTTTATGGTGAACAACTTCGCTGAAGACTAAAAATTTCTATCTCAAACTCGGGAATAGTTCTGTAATTTTGACCAAAACACTGCATTTTTCGGAAAGTTCGACTTCAACATTCAGTAACGTCTGAAATATAATTGACACAAAAAAACTTTCTTAAGCAAAATTGATTCTAATTTTATGGTGAACAACTTTGCTGATTGCTGAAGACAAAAAATTTCTATCTCAAATTCCGGAGCAGTTATATAATTAAGAGCACTGTGCGCCTATGGACTTTTCCCTAACATCTCATCATACTGTTGCTTCTAGGTTAAAGAAAACACTCCAAATCCAAATAAGAAAATCAAATGAAAATGTCTGCGAATTATTTTCAACGTTGATATTTTTCATTGAAATTATACAAATGCAGATTGAAATTTTGAATATTTATTTCATCATTATCATTATCTACAAACCAAATTAATCGTTGAACTTTTACGCCTCCATTGAACGCCTGACGAAAACACATCATATATATTTAACGAAATTTATAGCGAAAATTTATGTACGTTGGAAACCAAGCCGACATAACTCAATTTGCTAATCTAACCCCTTTCACTCATTTCAATTTTGTTCCGCTACAAACAGATGCAGTTATTTTCATACGTTTATCAAATAAATTATTTCGATCAATTAGTGTCTGAATTTAAATACCATTGTTCGGATCATATCCTCATTTGATGTTCCAACTAAGTGATTGGAGTGGAACAATTTAATTTAAATTGCCAACCACTCGACGAAAGAAGTTCACCGAAAGTTGAGATCAAGAAAAACATATCCTTTAGCATTGAAAATTCGATAATTGATACAACTCATACAAAGTAATTGACCAATGAAATTATTTTGTCATTCCATGATTAAATTTCAAACTTAATTTGATTGATACAAACATAACATGTTCACCGCTATAATCTTAGCTTCAAACAAAAGTTTTTTTATGAAAGAGGCCTCACGCTTGTTGTACTTAAAGCACGCGTGTTATATTTGCGATTACCATGATATGGTTTTAACAAACATATAGCAGTGCTCCCGACCATGTGCATGGTAGCTGCAAGCATTCAAAAAATATGTTAAAAAACTATTATTCTGAGTAGACGGTTTAAATGTTCAGAACAGTTCCGTACCCAGCAGGCCTGATAAAAACAATATTTTTCCAGCGAAACTTTTGTTAAAAAAACGGTTAATTTCAAAAAAGTCCTTTAATAGTTAAATAAAGTCCATAAAGTCATTGTTTTTTCATCTAGTAGTTGAGTAACTTTTCAAGATTGCTTAGTTTTTTCGACAATCTCCCCGTTACGAGATAGGTCTGCACTTTCAGCCAGGACACTTGGTGCCGAAAATTTGAAAATGCCAAAAATTCACCTGGCTGCGTAGTTTAGTCCCTTACCTGGGAATGTAGAAGGCAGCCTGGTGCTAAGCATCTGTCTTGACCGTCTTCACACATTACTGATATCTATACATCACATAAGTTTCAACTCGGCACTAGGTTACTCGGCACTAGGTTGCGTCCTAGAGCTAAACTTTCTGATTGCAGAGGGCAGCAGCAGCCTAGTGCCGAATCGAAACTTATGTGACGTATACAACTCACTATTGGCTCTAATTTGGCGAAAACAGATTTTCAGCCCTAGGCTGCCTTCGTTATTCCCAGCTTTAGTGTCCCAAGTATAATCTCGGGTGGCCGTCAAAAATCACGAAAATTAAAATCCCGAATGCACAAATCCCGAAAATCCCGAGTAACAAAAATCCCGAAAATCAGCAATTCAGAAAACAACAATCAAAACTTGAGATGCGTCTCAGCAAAGGTGGAGAAAGAAAAAAAAATCGGGGTCAAGGGGGGTATAGCCCCCCTTCCGGGGTCTAAGGGGCAGAGCCCCTAGCGGGGCTTGGAGTAAAGCCCCATGCACGTAAAAAAAGCCAGACGCAGACGTAAAAAATAAGCCCGCCGCCGCCGCAGGTGCGGGGTTGAGGGGGCAGAGCCCCCCAACTCAAATTAACTCGTATCAATCAGGATTTTTAATAGTTCACAATTTTCGTTATCATTCGGGATTTTTGTACATTCGGGATTATTGATGTTCGGGAATTTTGTTATTCGGGATTTTGGATTTTCCCGATTTTTGCATTCGGGATTTTAATTTTCGAGATTTTTGACGGGAGCCATAATCTCGCTGCTTTTGCGATTAACGCAATATTTCAATAATGTATTACTAACCAAGGGATATAATGGCGCGATTACCGTCGAGATGAAGTGAATGTTCTGTTCACGTACGTCGACTATAATCAAACTATTTACCCCTTGGTTAATACGGTAGTTTATATCATTTGGACATTAGCCATTCGACTTGTGTTTTTTTTTTTAATTTTCATTGAGATTTGACGTCAGAATATTATAGTCGGACTATAATGAAAATTATAGTCGAGTCGACCATAATATGCCTATTATTTACAGTTTATATGAAACTCGAGTATAATATTGTAATTATACCCTACTTTCAGGTATATAAATAGCTGATTCAAATGTATGACTCGAAAAACACCTTTGGGCTGTTGAATGCCCAAATGATGTAATAACTGTTACACACTTGTCACGAAGAAGTCGAGGTTTACCGAGACACTTCGTGACAAGTGTCGCAATATAGAACATAAGAGAAATTTCGTATTACACTCCCTAGTCGATGTAATTTGTGTTTATGTGATAAAAAATATTATGACGTGCTGAAGGTCTAAGCCATTCGAATCACATGATTAAACCTATTTTGTTTAAGTAAACTATTTATTCAGCCTCTTGACCTGCAAGTATGGCAAAGATAATTTGAAAAAGGTGCGAAAATTTTGATTCTTTTTTGGATGTGAAAATCTGACGTTTTTCGCAATAATTAATACTTCCTATTGAAAAATATTGACTGGTGCTGTTTCATTGTAAATTTCATCCAAAAATTTGCTTTTCATTTCAATCGTCAATGTAGCCGTTGAGGAATTTTCAAATTAAATAAATTTGAATATTATTGGTTGCATGCAGCGTAATGTGGAGAATGTGCAATAAGCACAAAATCACATACTGGCATTGTGTTTTGAGAGCGAAATTAATTCGTTATGACTTAGCAACGCAGTGTACCTGTTTTGTTTCATAATATCCTCTCATCGTAAAAAACCAATTCAATTTAGGGAATCTCTTGCCATTATTCGAATTACCACCCCCACGTTATTGCCGTTCTACTAATCAACTTCTCGTATAAACGAAAAACCTTTTTGAATAAGCTTTCACACACAACACTCCAACTCAACCCCTTAAATAATATCATTAGATATATCTCACATGCTCAACCTATTTACAGCTGATAATTGTGCTCTTAAATCCTCAATTTTCGTTGAACAATAGCACACCATACCACACTGCCAATTTAGCAATATGCCGTTCAGCTATACAAAATCGTTTTATTGTTATGTTACACTCGACCATATTATAACCACCCCCAATATACGGTACCCGAGGATAGGGATTGAAATAATTTTCCTTTTCTTTTTTTTCGCTGAATAAATATCGGTGGAATGATGATCAATAACGAAAATTATCTGAAAAATAAGGTTGTTCTCGTCTAATTGAACAAAACGAACATCGCACAGACACAGTTCACTTATTGGGAGAGAAATTACGGTTTGAGGAAAGGCATATCGATGGAAAAATGTATTTGAATTGCAAAAAAAGAGCATTGGAGGTTTATAGTGTAAAAAATTGCGCTTTGAATTTAATGCGATACGGATTGTGTATCAACAACGGTTTATATTTGTGTTTTGTTGCAGCGCCAGGCATACCGTAAGTAGAGTAACTTTGACTGCTTCTTGATATTATTTAAAAAATATTTACACTCTGAATAAGGGGTATTTTTAGACCCGTACGAAGAACCAAGTTCTTTGAAAAGGGGTCTATCACGTTTATCGCGACGTTTGTAATCAGTCGAATTTTGACCTCGGAGTTGGCTACTTTTTCGTTTCAGTATCTAAATAAGAAAAAAATGCAAAAAAATTGTGTCCGTCCGTCTGTCTGTCTGTCAACACGATAACTCGAGTGAAATTCAACCGATTTGCAAAAACTTGTTTCCCTGAAAGGTAATCGAAATTTTTTTCATGGGATTGAATCTGGGCACTTGGGCCTAGAGCCGCTGTAGGCTCAGATATTTTGACAGTTCTATGTTTTGCGATGTTTTTTCATTGCATATTTCTAAGGCAGTGATCATCAATTTTAAATTCCGAAACATCTACTGTTTGCATAACACATCCCTTCATAGATTCTCTGAATCAAAATATATAATTATTGAGTCTTGGTGTCAAAATTTGATCTGAAAAAACATCGCAAAGTACTCGGCTGCATAATTCAATGCGATGTTTTTTCAGATCAAATTTTGACACTAAGACTCAAAAATTATACAGGACCTATTCATATGAAACTGGACAGTTTACTATGTTCGTCACTTTCACACTTTCATTGAATGATTGAGAGCATCGTATAATGGACACCTTATGAAAGGGCCTGTATATTCTGATTCATAGAATCTATAAAGGGATGTGTTGTGCGAACAGTAGATGTTTTGGAATTTAAAATGAATGATCATTGTCTTAGAAATATGCAATGAAAAAACATCGCAAAACATAGAACTGTCAAAATATCTGACACGCTCTTAAGTGGTTTTTATTCTTTTGTACATAACTCGAGTAAATTTCTTCCGATTTTCAAACAGGACAATATGAGGATTTCTAGGTTTTCAAATGGCACTTTATTAGTGATCCCAAAGTGGCTATTTTTACAAAGGTACACCGATTCCGATGCTCGCAAGGGTGCCAAAACGAATTTTTAAAAAAATTTAGATGGCCGGAGATTTTTCCATTATAAAGGTCTAGGAATGCTCCACACTCCACAGCCAAAAGAATCCTTTTGCTATGTTGTGGAGTAAGCTGAGGGGAGCTTTTTTCTATGAATTTGTTGTATTGCTTGGTCTTTGAAAACTGAATTTCTAAATCACTTTGTATTGCTTGGATTTAGACCAAAAAGAAAACAAAACGAAGAAACGTTTTGTTTCAATTCAACAACCTGCCAGAATATTTGCTGATTTCATCTTATCAAGAACTCATTTCGCCAGAAGTTGGCAGATCTAGCATTTCAACACGTCAAGCAGCATAATTCCCAGAAGAAACTCCATCTCGTGAAAGCGGTCAAAGTTACCCACTTTTACGCTATGCTGAACGGTAGTAGTACTAATGAAGCAGAAATATTATTTTTAATGACAGAAATCCATATTTCAATCATTTCTGGAGTGAAAATCTAGTCACTCGATATGGTTTTGTGCAAATGCTGCTGGTGTGAATTAAATTGCAAAATCGCTGTTTGTTTCGAGTTTTCATTCAATTCGATCTTTCATCCATAAATGAAGCGATAAAAACGGAAAGTTTTAAGTTGCATGCATTTTCCCATTTAAATCCTTTCCTATGTCCTTAAACGATTGAATTACAAGTGTAAAACAATCATTTTATAATGAAATCCAGCACAATATATTGCAAATCAAATAAAATTTCAATAAAAAATCTATTTACTTTTTTTCATATTGTTCTGTTTTGCAATCTAAAATCCAATTTGCTAAAACAATTAAATTGTTCTGCATGGAGCTCTATGAGTCACTTATTTTCACGTGCACATTTTTGTTTTAATTATATTTGTAGAACACATTTTTTACCTGAATATTGCAGAATGTGGGAAAGTTTCTTAATTTACATTCAATTATATTGAACTTAACTTTATCTTAATTTTAAAGAATCCGTAACAATTTGTATAGTCTCCGTTACTAATTCCATTGATTTTAAATGAATAGAAACATTGAAATTGCAGTCAACTTCATGCTGAAAGTCTATAGGAGTTTTTCATGCAGAGAGTCGGAGCACATCATTTTCAATTGTTTCGCTCACGCTCGCTCACGTATGACAAATACAATTATCTGATTGGCTGAGAGCAATTTTTACCGCTCACGAATGACATTGTTCAATCAGCTGTTATGGCTGTTATGCTGTTTTGGCTCTCTGAAAAGTTCCTATACGAATGCCTTCCACAATGAAGTGGAATTGCTTTTCTCGTGTCTTCTGCATGTGACATCCTGGCATTTATTGCGATTGGTGTCCGCCAATCAGATAATAGTTATAATTTCATATCGATTTTATCGTTGGCCGTTAAAAGCTTCTTGCGCTAACGACGTAGATTGGAAAGCTCCCGAACAAATCCGTTACTAGTCAGTAAAGCTAAAGTCCGACGAAACATGATTTCATGTGGTAAAACAAAACAAATGAAAGAAATCACACATTGACTTTACAGTCATATTAAACTAAAAGTGCGAATGTAATAGCTAAATTCTTAGTATTAGACTTCGAAAAAATATGACGAAAGAAAATAGAAGTATTCACCATAAATTTGCATGACGTAAGTGATCAAAATGCCCCTCCTGTCAATCCTAACTGATCCGAAGGGATCACAAATTTTCCAATCGATTTTGTTGGCATAGACACCTGAATTAAGTCAGCCATGGCATACAACACCTACAAAAATGCGCTACAATTATACTTTACTCTTCATTCCAGTAGTACATACACTTTGTATAACTACACCGAAAACATAAAAAATGTGCTTCAATTAAAAAATCAATCAAATCCCAACTCATGCACTCGAGTGGATGATTTTGATGACAATAATGATGATGTTGATGCAAAGAGAAAGAGAGAGTTGGTAGGAATTTCTACAAAACGATTTGGTGTGGAGACGTTGAGGGGTGGCTAACCACCGTGATGGTGTCGATATATACGCGAGGATTGAACAGATCACCCAATGTTTGTCTTTTAACTACATCACTAATGGTTTGCTTCGTTATATTAATGATGTGTTTACACAAGCAAAGGAGCAAATAATTGTTTGTGTGTTTTTTTTTTATTTTAATTACTTCGAACAGTAAAAATCATAATTTAAATGCGCTACAAGATACAATGGCGGAAAAGTTTTTTAATGAAACTTTTTGTTTTTAATTTTTTTTTTTAATTGTGTGCTCTGTGCTCTTAGTACGCAAGAAAAACGAATGAAAAAAGTCATTGAAGTTATGCTGATTTTCGCTCGCTTACATCTCTTTGAATGGTATAGGTGGATTAACGAAGGATTAAACGTATGATTAGAAGTTTTTACTACTATTTAACTAGACTGGACTGGATTCGTATCTGCTACAAAAGACTAAACCGC